>CM064906.1:32131356-32291356 GCA_030347415.2 Decapterus maruadsi | reverse complement strand
GTTCAACCAATCAGCTGTCTGACACTGAGTCAGCTGATCTACTGAGGCTGCTGCTGATTGGTTGGAAGGAAGAGCCGCAGCTCGGACCGTCTATAGATAATCTATAGATAATCTATAGATTATCTATAGATAATCTATAGATTATTATCGATCATATACATCAGTGTAAAGTGTTGTGTTCTTTTATTAGTGTGAAAACAACCACCTGATTGCACTGATGACGTCACACAGAGATGCAACTAATGATCATTTTCATTATTGATTGATACTGTTTGGCCAATAAAACATCAGTGACGTCATCAAACGACCAGTGACATCATCAAACGTCTTGTTTTGTCCACAAACCAATTCAGTCAATAATCGATGATTGTTGATTAATAGATGAACTGAACCGTACAACTTTAACGATGCGACCTGAATGCATCCCGCCGCCGCCGCCGCCACCGCCGCCGCCACCGCCGCCGCCGCCGACCGCATGACAAACGACAGCAACAGGAAGTGACTGAGACTCTTTATTGATCTTTATTGATCTTTATTGATCATCAGAAAACAACTTATTTACATCATTCAACTCAAACTCCCATCAGCCTCGGCGGCGGCGGCGCCTCAGACGGGCGTGGCTCGCCACTCCTTGCCCTCCGTCAGCGCTCGCGGTTGGTGGATGAACACGCTGTATCGGACGCCCTGATTGGCCGCCGCCCTCACGAAGCGGCTGTTTGCCGTCATGGTAACGGCCCTCAGCGAGTCGCCGGTGCCGAAGATGGTGAGCGAGCGCTGGTTGACCTTGTTGCTAGGCGCCAGGCGCAGCGTGCGCTCCGACGGCCGGTCGTCCACCAGCTGGACGCGCGCCAGCAGCTGGCGAGCGCGCTCCTTCTCGCCGGCGCCGCCCAGCGTGTCCAGGATCAGCTGGAAGTCGGCCACGGCGGCGCGGCAGGCGAACAGCTGCTTTCCCGCCATGAAGGCGTCGAGCAGCGGCAGCACCGGGCGCCGCCGCTCCTGCGCCGCCTGCTCCGTCAGCACCGGCTCCCGGAAGCGGAGGTGGCAGCGGCCGTGGCTGAGCGCCGACACGTAGGTGATGAGCGTGGTGATGTCCAGGTTGGCACGGCAACACTCCTCCACCGGCGCCGGGGCGGGGAACGCCAGGCGGGCGACCACGGCGCCGCGGGCCACGCGGGTCGGCGCCGAGCCTTCCTCCTCCTCGTCCTCCTCGTGGTCGTCGTGGTCACCGTCCTCCTCGTGGTCGTCGTGGTCACCGTCCTCCTCGTGGTCGTCGTGGTCGTCATCAGCCGCCGCCGCCTCCTCCTCGTCGCTGCCCTCCTCCTCCGTCTCCACGGCGTTGACGGCCACGATGTCGCCGCGGACGGCCACGCCCATGTCCCGCAGGCGGGCGGCCATGGGGCTGGACACGCCGTTGTAGAAGGCGAAGACGACGGCGGGATGGCGGTAGTGGACGGGCTGCTGGCGAGCGGCGAGCAGGAAGTCGCGCGCCTGGCTGATGATGCTCTTGTCTCCGTACTGGCCCCGCCCCCGCCAGATGGCGTGCAGCGCCTCGGCCTTCCGTCCCACCGCCTTCACCCAGGTCAGCCCGCCGCTCGCCACCACGTCCACCACCAGCGTGCGGCGGCGTCCGGCGGCGTCCTGGTAGGCGAAGACGTGCAGCAGCGCCACCACGCCGTCCAGGCTGAGCGCCGACTCCACGATGGCGGTCAGGTGCGTGAGGTTGGTGCTGTGCAGGTGCGACTCCTTCACCTGGCGCCCGCCGCCCTCCACTCGCCGCAGGAAGCGCAGCTCGGCGCGAAGCTTCCCCACCAGCTTCTGATGCCCCTCCACCACCACGCCGCCGCCGCCGCCGCCGCCGCCGCCGCCGCCACTCATCTGCTCCGCTCGCTGCAGCAGCGCCTGCGCCGCCGCGATCCTCTGCTGCAACACGACCTGCACTGACATGACGGCATCACACCTGGGGGAGGGGAGTGAGGGGGACAGGGACGAGGGGGGGGGGGCTGGTTAGAGCTGTGAACACAGTAACCGATGATGTCACACTCAGACTACACTACCCATGATCCTCTGCTTCTCTGTTGCTCTGAGGTTCTGATGAAACTTCCAACTTTCCAGACAGAAAGGACTCTGTAGACCAGAACCAGAACCAGGACCAGAACCAGAACCAGGACCAGGACCAGAACCACACAGACACATGACGTCACGTGACCTGTGCGGTGCTACGTCACACCAACTGTTAGCGCTAATCAGCTGTTAGCTCAGTAGTTCACGCGCTAACTGTTGTCCCTGTGCAGTGACGTCATTGTGTACCGCTCGTGTCTTCATAACAAACAACAAACAACAGTTTACAAAACAGAAACAGTGACGTGTGAACTCACGGCGACGGTGACGTGTCAACTTCAGTCCAGGTAGCTGCTAATGCTAATGCTAACTAACAGCTCTTCTTCTGCGCCGTTGGCAGGAACACGGAACTTCCGGTTGAACTGAACTGACTCGTCACTTCCGGTCGTTTCTCTTTCTCATCACCGCGATACGTCACAGTTACAGAGAAGAAGAAACCTGTAATTATACAGAAATAAAAAATACAAAATAAGAATGAATTAAATAAATATAAACGTTTTTAAATGAGAAAGAATGAATTATTAAACTGTATATTATTACATCTGGACATGCTGTCAACATACTGCAGAGCTGAGATACTGTAAATAAACTGTTAGTCTCCGTCCTGCAGGACATCACGTCCCGTCTCCGTCCTGCAGGACATCACGTCCCGTCTCCGTCCTGCAGGACATCACGTCCCGTCTCCGTCCTCCTGCAGGACATCACGTCCCGTCTCCGTCCTGCAGGACATCACGTCCCGTCTCCGTCCTCCGTCCTAACCCTAACCCTCCTGCAGGACATCACGTCCCGTCTCCGTCCTCCTGCAGGACATCACGTCCCGTCTCCGTCCTCCTGCAGGACATCACGTCCCGTCTCCGTCCTCCTGCAGGACATCACGTCCCGTCTCCGTCCTCCTGCAGGACATCACGTCCCGTCTCCGTCCTGCAGGACATCACGTCCCGTCTCCGTCCTCCTGCAGGACATCACGTCCCGTCTCCGTCCTGCAGGACATCACGTCCCGTCTCCGTCCTGCAGGACATCACGTCCCGTCTCCGTCCTCCTGCAGGACATCACGTCCCGTCTCCGTCCTCCTGCAGGACATCACGTCCCGTCTCCGTCCTCCTGCAGGACATCACCTACACAGGAAACAAACCTGCAGCTCCACACATCACCATGGCTGCCTGCGGCTGTGCTTCAACCTCCTTCTCCTCCTTCTCTTCCTGAATCTTACTTCACAGCTGAAACGTTCAGACCAATCACTGACCTCCATCCTGGCGGCTAATCCTAAGACTTGAGTTCATTGTAAAACAGAAACACTAATTTTCTCTTTAGTCTTTCTGGTTGGTTTTGGAAGGACAGCCCATAATAATGTAGACGTGCCACCCCTACCTTACAATAATGTGAGGTAATGGAGGACAATTAATAGAAAACAACATAAATAATTTGATTAAACTCCACAAATACTTTCTACACAAATGCAAATTCTCAGAAACTGCTACGAACTGCACCTTTACTTTGATTCATTAAAACATATGAAATCTCAACTTTTACTTCTGATGGATCTGTTTATTTTCTGTCCTCTTCTTTTTAAGGACAGAGAAGCTTCTCTCAGTTCTGACTCCGTCACGGAGTCGCTGCACCTTTAACATACGGATATGATACATTATATATAATATATATAATATAAGTCTTGTTTATTGTGTTTGGCAATAAAGAGGAAAAACAAACATGTGCATCATCATCATCATCATCATCATCATCATCATCATCATGAAAGAATAAACACCAACTGCAGCAGATAATAAATACTTTTTATTGATCGTTGAACAGAGTTGATTGACAGCTGAACGGAGCTAAGGCACATGAAGCTGTGAGGTCATTGGTCAGGTGGTTGCCGTGGTTACCTGCTTCCTTTGACACGTTGGTTTAAAAACACCTGAGCAGGTGAGACACATAAAAAACACACAACGACTCCGTCCAATCAGGAGGCAGCTCACCTGCCGGTGGCCTGCTGTGAGGTCAGAGGTCAAAGCAGGGGGCGGGGCCAGAGGTCAGAGGTCATCAGCTCTTGGCCTGTTTCCTCTTTTGAACCAGTTTGGCCAAAGTCTTGTAGCGGATCATACACTCCTCCTGAAACACACACCCACCAATAACCATCAATAACCCACCAATAACAATCAATAACCCATCAATAACAATCAATAACCATCAATAACCCACCAATAACCATCAATAACAATCAATAACAATCAATAACCCACCAATAACCATCAATAACCCACCAATAACAATCAATAACCCATCAATAACCATCAATAACCCATCAATAACCATCAATAACCACCAATAACAATCAATAACCATCAATAACAATCAATAACCCATCAATAACAATCAATAACCCATCAATAACAATCAATAACCATCAATAACCCACCAATAACCATCAATAACAATCAATAACAATCAATAACCCACCAATAACCATCAATAACCCACCAATAACAATCAATAACCCATCAATAACCATCAATAACCCATCAATAACCATCAATAACCACCAATAACAATCAATAACCATCAATAACCCATCAATAACAATCAATAACCATCAATAACCATCAATAACAATCAATAACAATCAATAACGATCAATAACCATCAATAACAATCAATAACAATCAATAACCCATCAATAACAATCAATAAGTAAGGGATAATGTCTAGTTGGGAGGTTGTATTGAAGTCTGGTTCCATACTTCCTGTCTGGTTTATGTCTCCATGACAACCAACTAGAACGCGGCCGACCAGTAAAATGATTCATTTGAAACATAATGTTGATCAAAATACGACTTTAATCGATTATTAATTGCATCATTTAGTGAATCTGTGAGACTGAGTCGTGCATTTGAAGCCTTTGATGATCAATCAGCTGATTGATCACCATACACGTGTTGTGTGTTGTGTGTGTTGTGTGTGTTGTGTGTAATCGTATCTGTCATAAAGATTATAACTTCACCGTTTACGGGTGCGTTTGTGTGGTGGAGACGAGAGGAGAGCTGAGACCGGGTCAGAGGATCAGCAGCCGCCATGTGGGCGGAGCCTCTGATCAGCAGCCGCCATGTGGGCGGAGCCTCTGATCAGCAGCCGCCATGTGGGCGGAGCCTCTGATCAGCAGCCGCCATGTGGGCGGAGCCTCTGATCAGCAGCCGCCATGTGGGCGGAGCCTCTGATCAGCAGCCTGATCAGCTAAGCTAACGGCGGCAGCTAAGCTAACGGTAGCTAAACTAACGGCGGCAGCTAAGCTAACGGCGGTAGCTAAGCTAACGGCGGCAGCTAAGCTAACGGCGGCAGCTAAGCTAACGGCAGCAGCTAAGCTAACATCAGGACGTCAGCTGTTAAAACCCTCTCGTTGTGGGACACGACATGAAACTACTGCAGTAGCTCAGTCATGTTGTAACTCAGATATCCACTGGAGAAAATATTGTTTTATGGAGCGTTTATTGAGTCACTGAGTTATTAAAGTTAAACAGGAAGCTAACCGCTAGCCCGGCTAATCTATGATACCATGACTAATTACAAAAATGTGCACACGTAAATAGTAATGTTTGTCCAATCATTGGTTTTATAGAAACTAATCTAAACGCTGACGTAGTGACATGAAGAAATAGTGAAACTCTCGTCCGTCACTGTTGTTGGAATGCTGGTTTTCTACCAGGAAGTCGTTGTAAACAACGAAGCGATTCCTTCTATTCACTTGATCCCTCCATACGATCGTCGTATCTCAGGTCACTGTCACCATGGTGACAGTGGACGTTACCGCGCTCACCTTGGTTTTCCCAGGAACCACCTTGGCGATCCGGTCCCAGCGCTCCGGCGTTCCTCGGGGAAACTGTGTCAGAGCGAGTTCCAGCAGTTTCTGTTGGTTCTGAGTCCAGGTGGCGGCGGCGGCGGCGGCGGCGGCAGCGGCGGCCTCCTGAGGCTCCTCCTCCTCCTCATCCTCCTCCGCCGCCGCCGCCGCCGGGTCGAAGTCTCTCTGCCGACGACCTCGGACCTTCGGTTCCTCCCCTTTGGCGGCGGCTGCGGACGACTTCCTGTTCCTCCGGCGCACGCCCTGACACGCCTCCTCCTCTTCTGGCTCCTCCTCCTCGTCACAGGCCCCGCCCCCCGGCTCCGTCGCCACGCCGTCAGCTACAGGAAGCGACCTCACAGGAAGAGGCGTGCCCTTCAGGTCCGACAGCTTCACCAGACCTGCGGCGGAACACCAGGTTACCACGGCGACCACCGGCCTCAGCGGAACACCAGGTTACCACGGCGACCACCGGCCTCAGCGGAACACCAGGTTACCACGGCGACCACCGGCCTCAGCGGAACCAGACTCACCTGGCGTGTGACTCACGTTGTCCTTCACCTGCTTCACCTTCGCCGTCACCTGGAGAGAAACACAACGGGTCGGTGCCGGTTCTGGTTCTGGGGTCGGGGGGGGTTGAGGGGGGTTGAGGGGGGGGGGGGTTGAGGGGGTCGGCGGGGGGGGGGGGTTGAGGGGGTCGGGGGGTCCAGGGGGTCGATGGGGTCGGGGGGAGGGGGGGGTTGAGGGGGGGTCGATGGGGTCGGGGGGGGGTTGAGGGGGTCGGGGGGGTCGGGGGGGGGTCGACGGGGGCCGTGAGGCGGGTCGGATCAGACTCACCTCGGACACGGAGCGTCCCAACTCGTGAGCGATCTTCTCCCAGCGACCTGGAGTTCCTCCGGGGAACTTGACCATCAACCTGCTGAGGAGGCTGAGCTCGTCCTGCGTCCAGTCGGCCGCCTGCGGACAGAGACATGGACCTCAGGCTGGAACCTAGAACCTAGAACCTAGAACCTCAGAACACCAGAACCTAGAACCTAGAACCTAGAACCTACAACCTAGAACCTCAGAACACCAGAACCTACAACCTAGAACCTAGAACCTAGAACCTACAACCTACAACCTAGAACCTCAGAACACCAGAACCTACAACCTAGAACCTAGAACCTAGAACCTACAACCTCAGAACACCAGAACCTACAACCTAGAACCTAGAACATACAACCTACAACCTAGAACCTAGAACCTACAACCTACAACCTAGAACCTCAGAACACCAGAACATACAACCTACAACCTAGAACCTAGAACCTACAACCTAGAACATACAACCTACAACCTAGAACCTACAACCTAGAACCTAGAACCTACAACCTACAACCTCAGAACACCAGAACCTACAACCTAGAACCTCAGAACACCAGAACCTACAACCTAGAACCTACAACCTAGAACCTAGAACCTACAACCTAGAACCTACAACCTAGAACCTACAACCTAGAACCTACAACCTAGAACCTAGAACCTAGAACCTACAACCTAGAACCTAGAACCTAGAACCTAGAACATACAACCTAGAACCTAGAACCTAGAACCTACAGCCTAGAACCTAGAACCTACAACCTAGAACCTAGAACCTACAACCTAGAACCTACAACCTAGAACCTACAACCTAGAACCTACAACCTAGAACCTAGAACCTAGAACCTACAACCTAGAACCTAGAACCTAGAACCTACAACCTAGAACCTACAACCTAGAACCTACAGCCTAGAACCTACAACCTAGAACCTAGAACCTACAACCTAGAACCTAGAACCTACAACCTAGAACCTACAACCTAGAACCTACAACCTACAACCTACAACCTCAGAACACCAGAACCTACAACCTAGAACCTAGAACCTACAACCTAGAACCTACAACCTAGAACCTAGAACCTAGAACCTACAACCTAGAACCTAGAACCTACAACCTAGAACCTACAACCTAGAACCTACAGCCTAGAACCTACAACCTAGAACCTAGAACCTACAACCTAGAACCTAGAACCTACAACCTAGAACCTACAACCTAGAACCTACAACCTACAACCTACAACCTACAACCTAGAACCTACAACCTCAGAACACCAGAACCTACAACCTAGAACCTCAGAACACCAGAACCTACAACCTAGAACCTAGAACCTACAACCTCAGAACACCAGAACCTACAACCTAGAACCTACAACCTAGAACCTCAGAACACCAGAACCAGCTGAGGAACCTGCTGAGGAACCTGCTGAGGAACCTGCTGAGGAACCTGCTGAGGAACCTGTTCAGGAACCTGCTGAGGAACCTGCTGAGGAACCTGCTGAGGAACCAGCTGAGGAACCAGCTGAGGAACCTGTTCAGGAACCTGCTGAGGAACCAGCTGAGGAACCTGTTCAGGAACCTGCTGAGGAACCTGCTGAGGAACCTGTTCAGGAACCAGCTGAGGAACCTGTTCAGGAACCTGCTGAGGAACCTGCTGAGGAACCTGTTCAGGAACCAGCTGAGGAACCGACCTTCCTGCGGCCGGTTCCGCGGTCCTGCAGCCAGCTGTCCATCTGGTCCTCGATGTCCTCGATGGACGCCGTCTGGTCGTAGCGCGGCGGCGGCGCCGGCTCCGACGGCGGCTCGTAGACCGGGAACTCCACCTTCGGCTTCTTCAGCTTCGGCCTCTTCTCTCCTGGAGGAACCAATCACCGATCATTAGTATTGATCATTGATCATTAGTATTGGTTATTGATCATTAGTATTGGTTATTGATCAGTATTGGTTATTGATCTGTATTGATCGGTTACTGGCGACAGGCTCCTGTTGAGCTTCTTCTCTCTGCTGCTGCTTCAGCTGCTGGTAGTCCTCATAGTACTGCTTCACCTCCTGCAGGACAGAGACCACCATGAGTCTGGACCAGAACCAGGACCTGGACCTGGACCAGAACCTGGACCTGGACCTCCTCCTACCTGGATGGTGTGGGGCAGGTTCTTGAGCGACAGGTAGATCCAGATGCTGAGCTTCAGAGGGAGCAGGTCCTGCCAGTGAGGCCGGTCCTGGACCCTGGAGCAAACAAACAAACAAACAGACAGACAGACTGATGATGATGATGATGATGATGTCAGAGGCGTGAGGATGATGTCAGAGGATGATGTCATACCTGTCGGGCTGGTCCTGGCCGATGCACCGCAGCTCGTCTGCAGGTCGGACGCTCACCTTCTTCTTCTTCTCCTTCTTCTTCTTACTCAGCAGCTCATCCTGGAGACAAGAGGAGGTCACATGACACGCTCTGCTCTGATTGGCTGTGTGAGCCAGCTGTGCTCTGATTGGCTGTGTGAGCCAGCTGTGCTCTGATTGGCCGGCTCACCAGCTGCTTCTCCAGGTAGATGGACCAGATGACGGCGTAGTGTCCCACGGTGAGGATGAGGAAGAGGAGGAAGCCCAGCTCCGTGTTGCTCATCTTCCTCACCCGGCGGTAGTAGAACACCGGCTGCCGCCAATCAGGAAGCCCGTTCTCCAGGATGTCATCGTACCTGTGCAGGTCACACACACACACACACACTCTAGTGACGCTGCCCTGCTCTGATTGGCTGAGCTGTCAACAGGTGAGACTCACTTGCGTCGTCGCTCCTCGTCCTTCAGAACTTCATAAATGGCCACGAGCTGAAACAGAAAGAGACGATTGGTCGGCAGGTGAGTGGCTCTGATTGGTTGGCAGGTGTGTGGCTCTGATTGGCTCTGATTGGTCGGCAGGTGTGTGGCTCTGAGTGACTCTGATTGGTCGGCAGAGTCTCACCTGTCTGAACTGCGTCTCGGCGTCGGGGTTCTTGTTCTTGTCGGGGTGGAGGATGAGTGACAGGCGGCGGTACGCCTTCTTGATCTCAGCTGCTGAGGCGTCCTGGGGGTCAGAGGTCACAGGTCAGAGGTCACAGGTCGCAGGTCAGAGGTCACGTCTTGCTGCTCCACATGTTTTCTGGTCACTTTCAAAGTAAAAGACTGAGACGGTTCCTGGTTGTCTTTCGAGTGATGACATCACAACCTAGGGATGGCGAGTACCTGGCGGAGAAACGCTACCTCGTTTAAACAAGAGACACTACGGGACAGAGAGACACTACGGGACACAGAGAGACTCTACGGGACACAGAGAGACACTACGGACACAGAGACACTACGGGACACAGAGACTCTACGGGACACAGAGAGACTCTACGGGACAGAGAGACACTACGGACACAGAGACACTACGGGACACAGAGACTCTACGGGACACAGAGAGACTCTACGGGACAGAGAGACACTACGGACAGAGAGACACTACAGGACAGAGAGACACTACGGGACAGAGAGACACTACAGGACAGAGAGACACTACAGGACAGAGAGACACTACGGGACAGAGAGACACTACGGGACACAGAGACTCTACGGACAGAGAGACACTACGGGACAGAGAGACACTATAGGACACAGAGACACTACGGGACAGAGAGACACTACGGGACAGAGACACTACGGGACAGAGACACTACGGACAGAGAGACACTACGGGACAGAGAGACACTATAGGACACAGAGACACTACGGGACAGAGAGACACTATAGGACACAGAGACACTACGGGACAGAGAGACACTATAGGACACAGAGACACTACGGGACAGAGAGACACTATAGGACACAGAGACACTACGGGACAGAGAGACACTACGGGACAGAGAGACACTATAGGACACAGAGACACTACGGGACAGAGAGACACTACGGACAGAGAGACACTACGGGACAGAGAGACTCTACGGGACAGAGAGACACTACGGGAGAGAGAGACATTACGGGACACAGTGACACTATAGGACACAGAGACACTACGGGACAGAGAGACACTATAGGACACAGAGACACTACGGGACAGAGAGACACTACGGGACAGAGAGACACTACGGGACAGAGAGACTCTACGGGACAGAGAGACACTACGGGACAGAGAGACATTACGGGACAGAGACACTATAGGACACAGAGACTCTACGGGACAGAGAGACACTACGGGACAGAGAGACACTACGGGACAGAGACACTATAGGACACAGAGACACTACGGGACAGAGACACTACGGGACAGAGAGACTCTACGGGACAGAGAGACATTACGGGACAGAGACACTATAGGACACAGAGACACTACGGGACAGAGAGACATTACGGGACAGAGACACTATAGGACACAGAGACTCTACGGGACAGAGAGACACTACGGGACAGAGAGACATTACGGGACAGAGACACTATAGGACACAGAGACACTACGGGACACAGAGACACTACGGGACAGAGACACTACGGGACAGAGAGACTCTACGGGACACAGAGAGACACTACGGACACAGAGACACTACGGGACACAGAGACTCTACGGGACACAGAGAGACTCTACGGGACAGAGACACTACGGACAGAGAGACACTACGGACAGAGAGACACTACAGGACAGAGAGACACTACGGGACAGAGAGACACTACGGGACACAGAGACTCTACGGACAGAGAGACACTACGGGACACAGAGACTCTACGGACAGAGAGACACTACGGGACAGAGAGACACTACGGACAGAGAGACACTATAGGACACAGAGACACTACGGACAGAGAGACACTACGGGACAGAGAGACACTACGGACAGAGAGACACTACGGGACAGAGAGACACTACGGGACAGAGACACTACGGGACAGAGACACTACGGACAGAGAGACACTACGGGACAGAGAGACACTATAGGACACAGAGACACTACGGGACAGAGAGACACTATAGGACACAGAGACACTACGGGACAGAGAGACACTATAGGACACAGAGACACTACGGGACAGAGAGACACTATAGGACACAGAGACACTACGGGACAGAGAGACACTACGGACAGAGAGACACTACGGGACAGAGAGACACTACGGGACAGAGAGACACTACGGGACAGAGAGACACTACGGGACAGAGAGACACTACGGGACACAGAGACATTACGGGACACAGAGACACTACGGGACAGAGAGACACTACGGGACAGAGAGACACTACGGGACACAGAGACACTACGGGACACAGAGACACTACGGGACAGAGAGACACTACAGGACACAGAGACACTACGGGACAGAGACACTACGGGACACAGAGACACTACGGGACACAGAGACACTACGGGACAGAGAGACACTACGGGACAGAGAGACACTACGGGACAGAGACACTACGGGACACAGAGACACTACGGGACAGAGACACTACGGGACAGAGAGACTCTACGGGACAGAGAGACATTACGGGACAGAGACACTATAGGACACAGAGACACTACGGGACAGAGAGACATTACGGGACAGAGAGACACTACGGGACAGAGAGACATTACGGGACAGAGACACTATAGGACACAGAGACTCTACGGGACAGAGAGACACTACGGGACAGAGAGACACTACGGGACAGAGACACTATAGGACACAGAGACTCTACGGGACAGAGAGACACTACGGGACAGAGAGACTCTACGGGACAGAGAGACTCTACGGGACACAGAGACATTACGGGACACAGAGACACTACGGGACAGAGAGGCACTACAGGACAGAGAGACACTACGGGACACAGACACTCTACGGGACACAGAGACACTACGGGACACAGAGACATTACGGGACACAGAGACACTACGGGACACAGAGACACTACGGGACACAGAGACACTACGGGACAGAGAGGCACTACAGGACAGAGAGACACTACGGGACACAGACACTCTACGGGACACAGAGACACTACGGGACACAGAGACTCTACGGGACAGAGACACTACGGGACACAGAGACACTACGGGACACAGAGACACTACGGGACAGAGACACTACGGGACAGAGAGACACTACGGGACAGAGACACTACGGGACACAGAGACACTACGGGACAGAGACACTACGGGACACAGAGACACTACGGGACACAGAGACACTACGGGACAGAGACACTACAGGACACAGAGACATTACGGGACACAGAGACATTACGGGACACAGAGACACTACGGGACAGAGAGACATTACGGGACAGAGAGACACTACAGGACACAGAGACACTACGGGACACAGAGACACTACGGGACACAGAGACTCTACGGGACACAGAGACACTACGGGACAGAGAGACATTACGGGACACAGAGACACTACGGGACACAGAGACACTACGGGACAGAGAGACACTACGGGACAGAGAGACACTACAGGACACAGAGACACTACGGGACAGAGACACTACGGGACACAGAGACACTACGGGACAGAGACACTACGGGACACAGAGACACTACGGGACACAGAGACACTACGGGACAGAGACACTACAGGACACAGAGACATTACGGGACACAGAGACATTACGGGACACAGAGACACTACGGGACAGAGAGACATTACGGGACAGAGAGACACTACAGGACACAGAGACACTACGGGACAGAGACACTACGGGACACAGAGACACTACGGGACAGAGAGACACTACAGGACACAGAGACACTACGGGACAGAGAGACTCTACGGGACAGAGACACTACGGGACACAGAGACACTACGGGACAGAGAGACACTACAGGACACAGAGACACTACGGGACACAGAGACACTACGGGACAGAGAGACACTACAGGACACAGAGACACTACGGGACAGAGACACTACGGGACACAGAGACACTACGGGACACAGAGACACTACGGGACAGAGACACTACGGGACAGAGAGACACTACGGGACAGAGGCACTACGGGACAGAGAGACACTACGGGACAGAGAGACACTACGGGACAGAGACACTACGGGACACAGAGACACTACGGGACAGAGACACTACGGGACAGAGAGACACTACGGGACACAGAGACACTACGGGACAGAGACACTACGGGACAGAGAGACACTACAGGACACAGAGACACTACGGGACACAGAGACACTACGGGACAGAGGCACTACAGGACAGAGAGACACTACGGGACAGAGAGACACTACGGGACACAGAGACACTACGGGACACAGAGACACTACGGGACAGAGACACTACGGGACAGAGAGACACTACGGGACAGAGACACTACGGGACAGAGACACTACGGGACAGAGAGACACTACAGGACACAGAGACACTACGGGACAGAGAGACACTACGGGACAGAGACACTACGGGACACAGAGACACTACGGGACAGAGACACTACAGGACAGAGAGACACTACGGGACAGAGAGACACTACGGGACACAGAGACACTACGGGACAGAGACAATACGGGACAGAGAGACATTACGGGACAGAGACACTACAGGACAGAGAGACACTACGGGACACAGAGACACTACGGGACAGAGAGACACTACGGGACAGAGAGACACTACGGGACAGAGACACTACGGGACAGAGACACTACGGGACACAGAGACACTACGGGACAGAGACACTACAGGACAGAGAGACACTACGGGACACAGAGACATTACGGGACAGAGAGACACTACGGGACAGAGACACTACGGGACAGAGAGACACTACGGGACACAGAGACACTACGGGACAGAGACAATACGGGACAGAGAGACATTACGGGACAGAGAGACTCTACGGGACACAGAGACATTACGGGACAGAGAGACACTACGGGACAGAGACACTACGGGACACAGAGACACTACGGGACAGAGACACTACGGGACACAGAGACACTACAGGACAGAGAGACACTACGGGACACAGAGACACTACGGGACAGAGACAATACGGGACAGAGAGACACTACGGGACAGAGAGACTCTACGGGACACAGAGACATTACGGGACAGAGAGACTCTACGGGACAGAGACACTACGGGACAGAGAGACACTACGGGACAGAGAGACTCTACGGGACACAGAGACACTACGGGACAGAGACACTACGGGACAGAGACACTACGGGACACAGAGACACTACGGGACACAGAGACACTACGGGACAGAGAGACATTACGGGACAGAGACATTACGGGACACAGAGACACTACGGGACAGAGACACTACGGGACAGAGACACTACGGGACACAGAGACACTACAGGACACAGAGACATTACAGGACAGAGAGACATTACGGGACAGAGAGACATTACGGGACACAGAGACACTACGGGACACAGAGACACTACGGGACAGAGAGACACTACGGGACACAGAGACACTACGGGACAGAGACATTACGGGACAGAGACACTACAGGACACAGAGACACTACGGGACAGAGAGACATTACGGGACAGAGACATTACGGGACAGAGACACTACGGGACAGAGAGACATTACAGGACAGAGAGACATTACGGGACAGAGAGACATTACGGGACACAGAGACACTACGGGACAGAGAGACACTACGGGACAGAGACACTACAGGACACAGAGACATTACAGGACAGAGAGACATTACGGGACACAGAGACACTACGGGACAGAGACACTATGGAGTGACATAACGTAGCTGTGCTACCACAGATGACGTCACTGCGACCTGTGGTGACACGTCACACAGAAACAGCTGTTAGCATCAGCTAGCTGCAGCGTAGCTAGCTCTGCGTTCAGCCGTCACCATGGAGACGGTTAGCCGCTAGCCGTCACCATGGAGACGGTTAGCCGCTACAGACCCGGTCGCGCGCCGCTACAGACCTGGTCCAGGGACAGGAAGCGGTAGAAGGTCTCCGGGATCTCTTCCACCAGGTCCAGCAGCTCCAGGTCCGATTCCCAGGCCTCCAGCGGCGCCGCGAGGACCAGCAGCACGAGACAGACCGGAACCAGCCCCCACCGACCCGAACTCCCCCCCATCACCGACACACACCGGACAACCGACACACACCGTAGGACTCGGACTCAGACACTCTGGTCCGTGGACGTGCTCACAGACCTGGACCCGGAAGTCCTGGTCCGCCACTTCCGGGCCACGCCAGACTGTCACAATAAAAGCCCGCTGCGCCGCGCGCCTCCGCAGGCTGCAGCGCCTCCTGCAGATGTACTTTAGCCGTCTGGTCCCGAGAGGCCGAAACATTTATCCCACAGTAACCATGACAACCACGTGGATGACATCATTTATTGACTTGGAAAAGGACAACATGAAGAATACAATCGGATAATACAATAATACAAATAACTAATAAAATGAAGTAAAGGATAAAAACTTAATATCTATTGATAGTAATAAAACTGATCTGAGAGCCACTGACACACGAACAGAGGAGATAAACATTAGTAATTATTATTATTATTTATATTATTATTCTGCATATATTGTAATAGAATTGCTTCATAATTCATGAACAGACTGAATAAGGCAAGGCAGTTTTATTAGTATAAAGTAACAGTTTGTCTCAAAGGGCTTTACATCCCATAATAACAATATCCACTGAGGAGTAACTCCATGGAAAACCCTTTAACAGGGAAAACCAGGAGAAAGCCCCCCCCCAGTCTTACCGTGCAGCAGCAGATGGACCTGGACCTGGACCTGGACCTGGACCTGGACCTGGACCTGGACCTGAACCTGGACCTGGACCTGGACCTGGACCTGGACCGAGCCATTTCAATTTGATGTTAAAGCTTCAAACACACCGACAGAGGAGAGGATCCGATCGGTAAGGAGCCGGATCTGGTTCCGACAGGATCCGGAACAAATTAAGCACTTTATATAGACACACACATATATATATATATATATATATATATATATATATATATATATATATATATATATATATATATATATATATATATATATATATATATATATATATATATATGGGCATCTGGCCTTAGAACATTTACATTTCCCTTCATCAAGTTTTGTATTTACTTGGTGAAGCTTTTGTTTCCCTCTAGTGGACAAATTCCCTCTAGTTGGGGCGGTGTTTAGCTCAGTAGGTAGAGCAGGCGCCCCATCTGCAGAGGCTATAGTCCTCGCTGCAGGCGGCCCCGGTTCGAGTCCCGCGTCGGACGGCCCTGTACTGCGTGTCATCCCCCCATCTCTGCCTCCCGTTTCCTGTCACACTCTGTCCTATCAATAAAGGCATTAAAAGCCAAAAAAAAAAAAATATATATATATATATATATATATATAAAATGGTGGTCAATTCCCTCTAGTTCCCTCTAGTTCCCTCTAGTTCCCTCTAGCGGACTAAGTATTGTGGATATAATGATGAAATTAACAAAAACATTAAAAGTTTGGAATATTTAATATAAGAAGCATTAGAAACTGGAATCCGACTTGAGGGGGGGTCGACAGCTCCGCTAACCCCGAGGGGGTGGGCGACAGCTCCGCTAACCCCGAGGGGGGGGTCGACAGCTCCGCTAACCCCGAGGGGGGGTCGACAGCTCCTCTAACCCCGAGGGGGGGTCGACAGCTCCGCTAACCCCGAGGGGGGGTCGACAACTCCACTAACCCCGAGGGGGGGGCGACAGCTCCGCTAACCCCGAGGGGGGGTCGACAGCTCCGCTAACCCCGAGGGGGGGTCGACAGCTCCGCTAACCCCGAGGGGGGGTCGACAACTCCACTAACCCCGAGGGGGGGTCGACAGCTCCGCTAACCACGAGGGGGGGGCGACAGCTCCGCTAACCCCGAGGGGGGGGCGACAGAGGAACAGACTTCAGGTTAAAACTGTTTGTTTGTTTTTATTTCTGACAGAGTTTTTGTAACAAACTGAATAAAACGTGTGAATCAGGTAAAAAACTGTAGAAACATTTTGTTAAAAACGTTCATCAACTGTTGTTAGTGACTGATCCCTGATTGGCTGAGCCTGATTGGCTGGTCCTGATTGGCTGAGCCTGATTGGCTGGTCCTGATTGGCTGAGCCTGATTGGCTGAGTCTGCTGGTGACCGATCTGCTCGCTGCTGATGTCATTTCCTGTCAGGACTGCTGGTGTTGTGTCGTCATGACGTCCGCCTGGCTGCCTCCGCGTCGGCGGCTCTGATTGGCTGCAGCGCCGCCCATGGGTCCTGAAGCATGGACGGGCTGAAGTACTTCTCCACGGGGGGGTCGGCCGCGCCACACTGGAAACATACACACGGTTAGCACCATGGCAACATTCTGTGACCACATCCCCATGGCAACACTGCCCCCCCCCCCCAGTGAGCTTCACGTCTCAGACACACAACTCCCCCCTTGGGTTTCATCCAAATAAACAATTTCAAAAAATCCTTTTGTATTTTAAATTGTGTGGACTAGACCTTTAACTTCACACTTCAAGGTGTGAAACCACACCCGTTTTCATGAATAAGTTACAGAATGTCCCTTTAAAAACAGAATATGGAAACAACAGTATCATATAAATATAAATACTTATTGTAAGTAGTATAATTAGTATAACTACTATTACAACTAGTATCTCTAGTTATGATACTCCTTGTACTAGTTATATAATACTGTATTATAACTAGTACAAGGAGTATCATAACTAGTATCTCTAGTATTATAGCTAGTACAAGGAGTATTATAACTAGTATCTCTAGGATTATAACTAGTACTATCATAACTAGTATCGAGCATCTCTTCCACCAGGACCGAGACCCAGAGCCACGAGCTCCGGGTCTTTGTTAGTCCACATCGCCAGAAACTGGACCTGTTTGATCCGGATCAGGTTGTTTACCTGGAACTTCTGAGCGGAACCGGGACTGAAGGACTGCGGCCGGCGGAACCCGTTCCCTCTGCGCCGCATCTGTCCTCCGAAGCCCCGGGACTCGAACCCGAACCCGGCAGAACCGTCTCTGCATCCTCGGTTGGATCCTGGAGAACCGACCGGGGAACCTCCGCTCCACGCGGGGCTCGGAGCTCCGCGGAAGCCGCAGCCTCCGTACGGAGAGCGGGCTCCGGGGAACGCCCAGCCCGAAGCCGGGGAGGGAAACCTGCCGTCCGGCCGCGGAGCTCCGGGGCTCCGGTGAGTGTGGTGAGGTCTGGCCGGAGAGCGATACATCTGGTCGGCTACGGAGAGAGCGGAGAGTCGGAGACTGGAGACTCACGGAGGATCACCACCACAACAACAACACGGCGAGATGAACCGGAACCGGAAGTCGTTCCTCTGCTCGGCCTGCAGCCTGCAGCGCCACCCAGCGGCCAGCAGAGTCACTGCAGCCTGCAGCGCCACCCAGCGGCCAGCAGAGTCACTGCAGCGCCACCCAGCGGCCAGCAGAGTCCCTGCAGCCTGCAGCGCCACCCAGCGGCCAGCAGAGTCCCTGCAGCCTGCAGCGCCACCCAGCGGCCAGCAGAGTCACTGCAGCGCCACCCAGCGGCCAGCAGAGTCCCTGCAGCCTGCAGCGCCACCCAGCGGCCAGCAGAGTCACTGCAGCGCCACCCAGCGGCCAGCAGAGTCCCTGCAGCCTGCAGCGCCACCCAGCGGCCAGCAGAGTCCCTGCAGCCTGCAGCGCCACCCAGCGGCCAGCAGAGTCCCTGCAGCCTGCAGCGCCACCCAGCGGCCAGCAGAGTCACTGCAGCGCCACCCAGCGGCCAGCAGAGTCACTGCAGCGCCACCCAGCGGCCAGCAGAGTCACTGCAGCCTGCAGCGCCACCCAGCGGCCAGCAGAGTCACTGCAGCGCCACCCAGCGGCCAGCAGAGTCACTGCAGCGCCACCCAGCGGCCAGCAGAGTCACTGCAGCGCCACCCAGCGGCCAGCAGAGTCACTGCAGCCAGTGTGGTTTTCCAGTGGAAGTAATCGGTCAGCAGGGGTCGCCTTATTAAAAGATGAATTTAAAGGCCAGATACTATAGTGTGAAACTGATATTTCAGGGAGATGGATCATTTTAGTAGTTGATATAAATCAAAATCAATGTATTATAAAATAATGCAAATAATGTCTAAAGCTAAATTAAGGTTACTCCCTGTCTGTGTACAACGGTTTTTCTCAATACATGAGTCAAAATATAATTTGCGTGGTGTTTGTGAATTTGTTAGAAAAGAGACTAAAAGGAGATGTTGATCTGTTGTGGGAGTTAAACTATGGAACGACGCTGACCTGGATTTATGAATGTGCAGCTCAAAAAAAAGATATGTAGAGCAATCTCTGAAAGCTACAAACGTTAATGTTTTTTTTTGTTTGTTGCTGTTCTTCTCTGATATTTATATAAAAAAAGTCCATACTACTATATATTTAAAGGCTGTTCCTCCTTTTCAGTTTAGTTTTTGTTACTGTTTTTTTTTTTATTGTATCATTGTTTGGTAGCGTTATTTATTTATTTTTTTGTTTTTGTTTGTTGTTTTTTCCTCTGCTATTTGAAAATGTATTTATTACAATACATTTAAATACTGGTAACATTATTGGTTTCTTTTTTCTGTTTCGGTTTAATTTAGTTTTGTTTGTTTGTCAGTGGTTGTTATTTTGTTGTTGTTTCTTTCTTAGTGTAAGTTTATTTGTTTTTTATATTGAAGACATTGTAGACATTAATATAAACACTACAGTCACTGTTTATGTCCATAATGTTTATGTTGACGATGACGTCACTGAATAAAGAATTTAAAATCAAATCAAAGTCATCGTTGGGAGGAAGAAGACCATGAAACGTTTTGGACAAACTTTATTTATCAGAAACTTAAATTAAACATTGTTGTTGTTTACATGTTTACTGCTTTGGGAGCGGAGCGTCGTCTCTGGCCGGACTGAAGGCGTGGATCTGTTTGACGAGCCGTGCGGCGATGGTTGTGTTGTTGGCGGCGACGATCCGGCGTGACATCAGGTCCACGGCTCCACCTGGACACACAGAGTCAGGGTCAGAGGTCAGAGGTCAGGGGTCAGGGGTCAGGGGTCAGAGGACAGAGGTCAGAGGTCAGAGGTCAGAGGTCAGAGGTCAGAGGACAGAGGTCAGAGGTCAGAGGACAGAGGACAGAGGTCAGAGGACAGAGGTCAGAGGACAGAGGACAGAGGTCAGAGGACAGAGGTCAGAGGTCAGGGGTCAGAGGTCAGGGGTCAGAGGACAGAGGTCAGAGGACAGGGGTCAGAGGTCAGGGGTCAGAGGTCAGAGGTCAGAGGACAGAGGTCAGGGGTCAGGGGTCAGAGGACAGAGGTCAGAGGTCAGAGGACAGAGGTCAGAGGTCAGGGGTCAGAGGTCAGAGGTCAGAGGACAGAGGTCAGGGGTCAGGGGTCAGAGGACAGAGGTCAGAGGACAGGGGTCAGAGGTCAGAGGTCAGGGGTCAGAGGTCAGAGGTCAGAGGTCAGAGGTCAGAGGTCAGAGGTCAGGGGTCAGAGGACAGGGGTCAGAGGTCAGAGGTCAGGGGTCAGAGGTCAGAGGTCAGAGGACAGGGGTCAGAGGTCAGGGGTCAGAGGACAGGGGTCAGAGGTCAGAGGTCAGAGGTCAGAGGTCAGAGGACAGAGGTCAGAGGACAGGGGTCAGAGGTCAGAGGTCAGAGGACAGAGGACAGAGGTCAGAGGACAGAGGTCAGGGGTCAGAGGTCAGGGGTCAGAGGTCAGAGGTCACGACCTGCTGCTGCTACAGCGTTACCTTCCACGTCCATCAGAACTCCTCCCGCCTCCGAGACGATCAGCGAACCAGCAGCGACGTCCCACACGTGAATCCCCACCTCGTAGTACGCCTCCACGGCGCCGCTCGCCACCAGACACATGTTGATGGCTGCACTTCCTGCTCCGCGCACGCTGAGCGCACACACACACACACACACACACACACACACACACACACACACACACACACACACACACACACACACACACAGGTTTCAGCGTTAACCAGGTTCTGGTTTCAGTAGTTTCCAGGTCTCAGCGTGAACCAGGACCAGGTCTGGACCAGGACCAGGACCAGGACCAGGTCTAGACCAGGACCAGGTCTCAGTGTGAACCAGGACCAGGTCTAGACGTGGACCAGGACCAGGTCTGGACCAGGACCAGGACCAGGTCTGGACCAGGACCAGGTCTCAGCGTAGACCAGGACCAGGTCTCAGTGTGAACCAGGACCAGGTCTAGACGTGGACCAGGACCAGGTCTGGACCAGGACCAGGTCTAGACCAGGACCAGGACCAGGTCTAGACGTGGACCAGGACCAGGTCTAGACGTGGACCAGGACCAGGTCTGGACCAGGACCAGGACCAGGTCTGGACCAGGACCAGGACCAGGTCTGGACCAGGTCTAGACCAGGACCAGGACCAGGTCTTACCCGTGCACGGGGAGACACAGGACGCCCCTCAGGCTGGAGAAGATCTTGTCGACGGCGTCGGGGTCTCTGCTGGATCCGAACTCCGTGGCGATGATCGCCTGTTCGATGTCTGACGGACACACGGGACAGAGTTGGTGCTCAGCGTTACCGGGGGAACGGGCGTGGCCGCTTCCTGCCTCCTGACCAATCACTGACCTTCCTGCTCGGAGACCCTCAGCGGTTGGCCGTTACAGAACGCGCCCTGGCCGCGCCGCGCCGTGAACATCTTGTCCTCCAGGACGCTGTAGACCACGCCGAACTCGCTCTGTGGAGACAGGCGTGATGTCACAGCGTGGTCAGGGGTCAGAGGTCAGGGGTCAACGGGGTCAGAGGTCAGAGGTCAGGGGTCAGGGGTCAGAGGTCAACAGGGTCAGAGGTCAGAGGTCAACAGGGTCAGGGGTCAACGGGGTCAGAGGTCAACGGGGTCAACGTGGGGACGAGCTGAACTCTGACCTGCTTGTTGACAAAGAATCCGATGGAAACGGCAACAAACGGGAATCTGTTGGAAACAGGAATGTTGTCAAGGTCACTGTGATGTCATCGTTATGTGACATCATAAAGAAGAGTTTACTACAGGACAACACTGCAAGGCGATGATGTCATAGTGCTGATGATGTCATCACCTACGTGTGGACGAAGTTGGTGGTCCCGTCGATGGGGTCGATGATCCAGGTGGGCTCGTCCGTGAGGTCGCAGGCCTCGCCCGCCGCCGCCGCCACCGACTCCTCGCCGATGAACCTGACCAACAGCAACGCAGCGTCACACGTGTTGACGTCTCCATGCCGACCCTCCCCGGGGGCGGGGCCTACCTGTGCGTGGGGAACTTCTCCTTCACTGATTGGATGATGAGCTGCTCCACCTGCTGGTCGGTCTGCGTCACCAGGTCCACGCTGCAGCTCTTCGTCATCACCTTCCTGTCGTCACGGAGCGCGCCGCGCACCACCTGGAGACAGTTACCATGGTAACTGGATCAACACACACACACACACACACACACACACACACACACTGACCTCTCCAGCCTTGCGTGCGATGGCGACAGCGTAGTCCATGGCGCTCTGCCAGGAGGCGGCCATGTTGGAGCAGCTGCTACTGGGGCTGTTGCTATAGAAACACACATGTATACATGACAGGAAGGAGTTGAACCCTGTTCACCTGTAAATACAACCTGAACCCACTGGTTTGTGTGATGTGTATGTAAGCCGGGATAAACCCTCAGCTTTAGACAATAGGATTCTGATCTCTCTGAAGCCAAGAGTTGAATGTCTTTTGTGTTTTTTCTATAACGCGGCTAAAGTTCAGCATCTGTTGCGTGTATTGTTGTTGATGGTGATTCCTAAATAAGTGACAGACTCTTTTAGATGAAAGAATACAGTTTTCCAGTGGTAACAGTTCACACTTACTTAGATTCAGGTGAAGACCGGATGCACTGGAAACAATTAAAGTCGGTCAATAGCAACAGAGATGTGTGAGGCAGGAAGTGAAGTGTCATCCGCTAGTTGACTAATAATGATTTCCTTGCCTGCTATGGATGGATATCCCTTTGATGAGGCTCTGCTTGATAAAGTCAACTAAAAAACAACTAGTGACACAGGACTGAACTCACCGTCTCTCCGTCTGAAGCCGCTGTCGTAGACCGGCTCTGCTGCGGATCAGCGGCTTCCTCCACTTCCGGGTTCTTCTTCTTCTTCTGTGAAAGCAGCGCTGCAGCACAGCGGCCCCTGCTGGGAGACCCCGTACATGCACCACGGATAATCTGACAGGATGGAGGACAGAACCCTGTTTCTAAAAAAAGGGTTCTACGTTCCCCGGTCCATAGAACCCAGTGAAAGACACTGATGACATTAAATTATATTTATTATTAAAGCAGACTAAATGTTCCTATTTTCCAGGACATCACTTCCATAGAGTGTCTGCCTGACTCTGCTCTGCTGGAAACCAGGAGAAAACTTTCCTCCAATGAGGAGAGAGGGCATGAAGGGCTGTGTGTGCAGCCAAGGGATGCACTCGTGAATGTGGTGACGTAGCACGAGGACCAATAATGCCTGAAGGGCGGGGGCTGCTAACTCATGGTGCCTTCAAGGAAACTCCTAACTTGTGTTTTTCCTTCCTGTGAAGTCATACGGTTCCATTCGAGTTCTGGTTCAGAAGTTACGAGAGGCCGTTATAGTGACTTTCACAGGAAACAGGACGGTGAAAAAACGAGTTACTGGCAACTGGACGCTACAAAGTCGTAGTCGTGAAAACACGGTTTATTTAGCTGTCTTATATTGCGATTTTTGAATTATTTTTT
The DNA here is from genome assembly GCA_030347415.2 of Decapterus maruadsi. Lineage (NCBI taxonomy): Eukaryota > Metazoa > Chordata > Actinopteri > Carangiformes > Carangidae > Decapterus > Decapterus maruadsi. The sequence continues at coordinate 32,266,836 of CM064906.1, read as the reverse complement.
TTTCTCTTTTGTCTTTATTTTTACGTTTTGTTTCTCATCCTCTGTTTTTATGAGCTGAGATTTTCTTTATAAACCCCTCTGGGTTTTTTTAATCTCACCTGCACATTTGTTTTTGCTGTTTTTATACTGTTTCTGTCTCTTGTAAATTGTGCAAATAAATTAAAAAAAAAAAAAAAAAAAAAGCCTTGAACGCAGCATTAGCCAAAACCACCGGATCAATGAGATCTGCTTTAATTAATCAGTTGTTTCCATGGTGACGAACAGAAGAAAAAGAGACTTGATGATGTCACAGTTGTCATGTTTTATTGACGTCTTTAAATCTCATCACACTTCCTGTCAGCTGACCTAGACGCCGTTCACGCCCCCACAGATGCACCTGCTGGGGTCCTCGTCGTCACGGCGACAGGGAAACGCCTGGACCACCTGCGCGATGCTTCTCGCCACGGCCGGCGAGCTGGCGGCGATCACCCTCCTGGACATCATGTCGAACTCCGAGCCTGACCACGCACACACACAGCGACCAATCAGAGAGCGCTACGACACACACGGGTCACAGTGACATCACACGTCAGATACAGACCGTCCGTATCCATGACAACGCCCCCAGCCTCCTGGACGATGATGGCGGACGCAGCGATGTCCCAGCAGTGCATCCCGATGTGGTAGTAGGCGTCGGCGCCGCCGGTGGCGACCTGGCACATGTCGACCGCCGCCGTGCCCAGCGCCCGCACGCTGACACACACACACACACACACCCACACACGCACACACACACACACACGCACGCACACACACACACACACACACACACACCGGTTAGTCAGTGGTCAGTCAGGGGGCGGAGTCTGTTCTTACCCTAGGGGGCGGAGTCTGTTCTTACCCCTAGGGGGCGGAGTCTGTTCTTACCTCTAGGGGGCGGAGTCTGTTCTTACCCTAGGGGGCGGAGTCTGTTCTTACCCTAGGGGGCGGAGTCTGTTCTTACCCCTAGGGGGCGGAGTCTGTTCTTACCTCTAGGGGGCGGAGTCTGTTCTTACCTCTAGGGGGCGGAGTCTGTTCTTACCTCTAGGGGGCGGAGTCTGTTCTTACCCCTAGGGGGCGGAGTCTGTTCTTACCCCCAGGGGGCGGAGTCTGTTCTTACCCTAGGGGGCGGAGTCTGTTCTTACCCTAGGGGGCGGAGTCTGTTCTTACCCTAGGGGGCGGAGTCTGTTCTTACCCCTAGGGGGCGGAGTCTGTTCTTACCCTAGGGGGCGGAGTCTGTTCTTACCCCTAGGGGGCGGAGTCTGTTCTTACCCCTAGGGGGCGGAGTCTGTTCTTACCTCTAGGGGGCGGAGTCTGTTCTTACCCTAGGGGGGAGTCTGTTCTTACCCTAGGGGGCGGAGTCTGTTCTTACCCTAGGGGGGAGTCTGTTCTTACCCTAGGGGGCGGAGTCTGTTCTTACCCTAGGGGGCGGAGTCTGTTCTTACCCTAGGGGGGAGTCTGTTCTTACCCTAGGGGGCGGAGTCTGTTCTTACCCTAGGGGGGAGTCTGTTCTTACCCTAGGGGGCGGAGTCTGTTCTTACCCCTAGGGGGCGGAGTCTGTTCTTACCCTAGGGGGCGGAGTCTGTTCTTACCCTAGGGGGCGGAGTCTGTTCTTACCCTAGGGGGCGGAGTCTGTTCTTACCCCTAGGGGGCGGAGTCTGTTCTTACCCCTAGGGGGCGGAGTCTGTTCTTACCCTAGGGGGCGGAGTCTGTTCTTACCCCTAGGGGGCGGAGTCTGTTCTTACCCCTAGGGGGCGGAGTCTGTTCTTACCCCTAGGGGGCGGAGTCTGTTCTTACCCCTAGGGGGCGGAGTCTGTTCTTACCCTAGGGGGCGGAGTCTGTTCTTACCCCTAGGGGGCGGAGTCTGTTCTTACCCGTGCACAGGAAGCTTCAACAGTCTGAAGATGTTGGAGGTCATGGTCGACAGGGAGAGGTCGTCTCGCTCCGCCCCGATCTCCGTCACCACCACACACCTGCTGATGTCTGATTGGATGACACAGAGCGGTCAGGAGAAGATGATGTCGTGGTGAGGTCGTGATGAGGTCGTGGTGATGTCGTGGTGAGGTCGTGGTGAGGTCGTGGTGAGGTCATGGTGATGTCGTGGTGAGGTCGTGGTGAGGTCGTGGTGAGGTCGTGGTGAGGTTGTGGTGATGTCGTGGTGAGGTCATGGTGAGGTCGTGGTGAGGTCGTGGTGAGGTTGTGGTGATGTCATGGTGAGGTCATGGTGAGGTCATGGTGATGTCGTGGTGAGGTTGTGGTGATGTCATGGTGAGGTCGTGGTGAGGTCGTGGTGAGGTCATGGTGAGGTCGTGGTGAGGTCATGGTGAGGTCATGGTGAGGTCATGGTGATGTCGTGGTGAGGTCGTGGTGAGGTCACCTTCCTGTCCGGAGGCGTGCAGCCGTTCTCCGTTCAGAAACGCTCCTCTTCCTCTCTGAGCGCTGAAGAGTTTATCCTCCACGCAGCTGTACACGATGCCGAACTCCGTCTGACCACAACAACCACAACAACAACAACAACCACAACAACCACAACAACAACAAGGTGTCAGACACTTCCTGTTGGCGTCTCTGACATCACTCTGACATCACACTGGCAGTGGGGTTTACCTGCTTGTTGACCGCGAAGGCGATGGAGATGGCCACGAAGGGAAACCTGCCAGAGACACATGACATCACTGTTACCATGATGACATCACCTTTACCATGATGACATCACCGTGACACTGTAACTACCATGTAGCTACCGTGATGACATCACAGGGTGGGCGGAGCCTCTCACCTGTGGACAAAGTTCACGGTCCCGTCAATCGGGTCGATGATCCAGGTCGGAGAGTCCGTCAGCTCCAGACGCTCGCCGGCCGCCACCGACTCCTCGCCGATGAACCTGAGGGTCGGAACAGAACCAACAGTTACTGAACAGAACCAACCGTTACTGAACAGAACCAACCGTTACTGAACAGAACCAACAGTTACTGAACAGAACCAACCGTTACTGAACAGAACCAACAGTTACTGAACAGAACCAACAGTTATTGAACAGAACCAACAGTTACTGGACAGAACCAACAGTTACTGAACAGAACCAACAGTTACTGAACAGAACCAACAGTTACTGAACAGAACCAACAGTTACTGAACAGAACCAACTGTTACTGAACAGAACCAACAGTTACTGAACAGAACCAACAGTTACTGAACAGAACCAACAGTTACTGAACAGAACCAACAGTTACTGAACAGAACCAACAGTTACTGAACAGAACCAACCGTTACTGAACAGAACCAACAGTTACTGAACAGAACCAACAGAACCAACAGTTACTGAACAGAACCAACAGTTACTGAACAGAACCAACAGTTACTGGACAGAACCAACAGTTACTGAACAGAACCAACAGTTACTGAACAGAACCAACAGTTACTGAACAGAACCAACAGTTACTGAACAGAACCAACAGAACCAACAGTTACTGAACAGAACCAACAGTTACTGAACAGAACCAACAGTTACTGAACAGAACCAACAGAACCAACAGTTACTGAACAGAACCAACAGAACCAACAGTTACTGAACAGAACCAACAGTTACTGAACAGAACCAACAGAACCAACAGTTACTGAACAGAACCAACAGTTACTGAACAGAACCAACAGTTACTGAACAGAACCAACAGTTACTGAACAGAACCAACAGAACCAACAGTTACTGAACAGAACCAACAGTTACTGAACAGAACCAACAGTTACTGAACAGAACCAACAGTTACTGAACAGAACCAACAGTTACTGAACAGAACCAACCGTTACTGAACAGAACCAACAGTTACTGAACAGAACCAACCGTTACTGAACAGAACCAACCGTTACTGAACAGAACCAACAGTTACTGAACAGAACCAACCGTTACTGAACAGAACCAACAGTTACTGAACAGAACCAACAGTTACTGAACAGAACCAACAGAACCAACAGTTACTGAACAGAACCAACAGAACCAACAGTTACTGAACAGAACCAACAGAACCAACAGTTACTGAACAGAACCAACAGAACCAACAGTTACTGAACAGAACCAACAGTTACTGGACAGAACCAACAGTTACTGAACAGAACCAACAGTTACTGAACAGAACCAACAGTTCCTGAACAGAACCAACAGTTACTGAACAGAACCAACAGTTCCTGAACAGAACCAACAGAACCAACAGTTCCTGAACAGAACCAACAGTTACTGAACAGAACCAACAGTTACTGAACAGAACCAACCGTTACTGGACAGAACCAACTGTTACTGAACAGAACCAACAGTTACTGAACAGAACCAACAGTTACTGAACAGAACCAACAGTTACTGAACAGAACCAACAGAACCAACAGTTACTGAACAGAACCAACAGTTACTGAACAGAACCAACAGTTACTGAACAGAACCAACAGTTACTGGACAGAACCAACAGTTACTGAACAGAACCAACCGTTACTGAACAGAACCAACAGTTATTGAACAGAACCAACAGAACCAACAGAACCTGTGCTGAGGGTATCTGGTCCTTATGGCCTGGATCAGAATCTTCTCGACCCGTTGATCCGTCTCGGTGACGAGGTCGGCCGGAGAACTCTTCAGCTGGACCTGCTTCTGCTGCTGGAACGCCGCCATGACGACCTGAGGACACACAGCACCGTGTCGTCATGACGAACTGAGGACGTTTGTGTGTGTGTTCACATTCTTTCTTTATCAGCTGAACTGTTGGCGACCCGGCTCCAAACCTGAGTGACATCATCAGCCGCTGCAGCCGATTGGCCGCTGCTCTCTTACCTCACTGGCCTGTTTGGCAATAGAGACGCCGAAGTCGAGACAGTCGGTCCAGTCGGCCATGTTGGAGAGAAACGCTGAGGGAGGAGGAGAAGAACCTGACCAGAAGAAGAAGAGTAGAACGCTGAGGGAGAAGGAGGAGAGGAAGAGTAGAAAAAATAGAAAAGGGGAAGGTGGAGAAAAAGCAGAGATTAGAAACAATGGAAACAACCAGTAGAAACAATAGAAACAATGGAAACTATACAAACAGTAGAGACAAACAGTAGAAACAACGGAAACAGTAGAGACAACCGGTAGAAACAATGGAAACTATACAAACAGTAGAAACAACGGAAACAGTAGAGACAAACAGTAGAAACAATAGAGACAGTAGAAATAATAGAAACAGAAGAGGCAACCAATAGAAAAATAGAAACAGTAGAAACAATAGAAATAGTAGAAACAATAGAGGCAGTAGAAACAATAGAAACAGTAGAGACAAACAATAGAAACAGTAGAGACAAACAGTAGAAACAACAGAAAACCAGTAGAAACAATAGAGACAGTAGAAACATTAGAAGCAGTAGAGACAAGCAGTAGAAACAATAGAAACAGGAGAAACACAGTAGAAAGACTCTGTACCTCAGTAGAAACAAACAGTAGAAACAATTGAAACAGTAGAAACACTCTGCACCTCAGTAGAAACAATAGAAATAAACAGTAGAAATAGTAGAAACAATAGAAACAAACAGTAGTAACAATAGAAACAAACAGTAGAAACAATAGAAACAAACAGTAGTAACAATAGAAACAAACAGAAGAAACAAACTGTAGAAACAAACAAACAGTAGAAACAATAGAAACAAACAGTAGAAACACTCTGTACCTCAGTAGAAACAATAGAAACAAACAGTAGAAACACTCTGTACCTCAGTAGAAACAATAGAAACAGTAGAAACAAACAGTAGAAACAATAGAAACAAACAGTAGAAACCGTAGAAACATTAGAAACAAACAGTAGAAACACTCTGTACCTCAGTAGAAACAATAGAAACAAATAGTAGAAACACTCTGTACCTCAGTAGAAACAATAGAAACAAACAGTAGAAACAATAGAAACAAACAGTAGAAACAATAGAAAAAAACAGTAGAAACAATAGAAACAAACAGTAGAAACAGTAGAAACAAACAGTAGAAACACTCTGTACCTCAGTAGAAACACTCTGTACCTCAGTAGAAACAGTAGAAACAGTAGAAACAGTAGAAACAGTAGAAACAAACAGTAGAAACACTCTGTACCTCAGTAGAAACAATAGAAACAGTAGAAACAAACAGTAGAAACAATAGAAACAAACAGTAGAAACCGTAGAAACATTAGAAACAAACAGTAGAAACACTCTGTACCTCAGTAGAAACAATAGAAACAAATAGTAGAAACACTCTGTACCTCAGTAGAAACAATAGAAACAAACAGTAGAAACAATAGAAACAAACAGTAGAAACAATAGAAACAAACAGTAGAAACAATAGAAAAAAACAGTAGAAACAATAGAAACAAACAGTAGAAACAAACAGTAGAAACACTCTGTACCTCAGTAGAAACAGTAGAAACAATAGAAACAGTAGGAACAAACAGTAGAAACACTCTTTACCTCAGTAGAAACAGTAGAAACAATAGAAACAAACAGTAGAAACAGTAGAAATACTCTGTACCTCAGTAGAAACACTCTTTACCTCAGTAGAAACAGTAGAAACAATAGAAACAAACAGTAGAAACAATAGAAACACTCTGTACCTCAGTAGAAACAGTAGAAACAATAGAAACAAACAGTAGAAACAGTAGAAACACTCTGTACCTCAGTAGAAACAGTAGAAACAATAGAAACAAACAGTAGAAACAATAGAAACAAACAGTAGAAACAGTAGAAACAGTAGAAACAAACAGTAGAAACAATAGAAACACTCTGTACCTCAGTAGAAACAGTAGAAACAATAGAAACAAACAGTAGAAACAATAGAAACAAACAGTAGAAACAGTAGAAACAGTAGAAACAGTAGAAACAATAGAAACAGTAGAAACACTCTGTACCTCAGTAGAAACAGTAGAAACAGTAGAAACAGTAGAAACACTCTGTACCTCAGTAGAAACAGTAGAAACAATAGAAACAGTAGAAACAGTAGAAACACTCTGTACCTCAGTAGAAACAGTAGAAACAATAGAAACAAACAGTAGAAACAATAGAAACAAACAGTAGAAACAATAGAAACAAACAGTAGAAACAGTAGAAACAGTAGAAACACTCTGTACCTCAGTAGAAACAGTAGAAACAATAGAAACAAACAGTAGAAACAATAGAAACACTCTGTACCTCAGTAGAAACAGTAGAAACAATAGAGACAAACAGTAGAAACAGTAGAAATACTCTGTACCTCAGTTGGTTCCAGTTCCTGCAAATGAAAAAGTTTCAGTTCTTCTGAAGTTTTTCTCCTTTTATGCATCAAACAGCCAATCAGAGAGCAGCTCCCGCCTCCTACTGCACAGCCAGCCAATGGCAGAGCTGCACAGGTCACAAGGCCCCGCCCCCTGGCACAGTCACCTTCATCCTCCTCATCCTCATCCACACTGCTCGGTTCAAACAGAAGCACAGAGAGTGTGTGTGTGTGTGTGTGTGTGTGTGTGTGTGTGTGTGTGTGTGTGTGTGTTGGGGTCAGAGGTCAACCTCCTGGTCTCCATGACAACAGGAAGTGGCAGCACATGTCAGTCAGCTGACGGAGAACAGACGTCCTGTTCACTGTTAATGTGGTCGGACACAGATAATTGTGTGTGTGTGAGGGTATATTAGTGTGTTAGTGTGTGTGTGTGTGTGTCTGCGTGTGTGTCTGTGTGTGTGTCTGTGTGTCTGTGTGTGTGTGTGTCTGTGTGTGTGTGTGTGTGTGTGTGTGTGTGTGTGTGTGTGTGTGTGTGTGTGTGTGTGTGTGTGTGTGTGTGTGTGTGTCGTCCTTGAGGAACAGAACATCAGTGTGTCGGCGTCGGACGTCCGACATCTGGAGATAAGACAGAACTACAGGTCGTGCAGCTCTGAGTCCTGATTGGCTGATTGTCAACTATCAGTGATGACACGTACAGTGACATCATCGTCACCATCATCACAGCTCCTTTATCACACGCAGCCTGTCATCGTCATGGTGACCTGGGTCAAGGAAGGAAGGACTGAGGGAAAGAAGGAAGTTAAGAAGGAAGGATGGATGGAGGGAGGGAAGGAATGAATGGGTCGACTGGATGAGAAGAGGAAGGAAGGAAGGAAGGAAGGAAGGACGACAGGAAAGAAGGAAGGAAGGACGACAGGAAGGAAGGAATGGGTCGACTGGATGAGAAGAGGAAGTAAGGAAGGAAGGACGACAGGAAAGAAGGAAGAAGGAAGGAAGGAAGGAAGGAAGGAAGGAGGAGGGAAGGAAGGAAGAAGGAAGGAAGGAAGGAAGGAAGGAAGGAAGGACGACAGGAAGGAAGGAAGGAGGAGGGAAGGAAGGAAGGAAGGAAGGAGGAGGGAAGGAAGGAGAACAGGAAGGAAGGAGGAAGGAAGGAAGGAAGGAAGGAAGGAAGGAAGGAAGGAAGGAAGGAAGGAAGGAAGGAAGGAAGGAAGGAAGGGAACAAACTGGGTCAGTTTGACCCAGAAGGACAAGAGCGTTGAACTGATGAGACAAACAACATCATTCAGATGATTCTACACTTATCAGTAACACACTCACACACACACACACACACACACACACACACACACACACACACACACACACACACACACACACACACACACAGGCCTGTGCTGATGCGTTCTGGGCTGTGATTGGCTGCAGAGGGCAGAGCTGCAGCTCCAGTGTCACACACACATGCGACAGGTGTCACGTGTCACCAACAAACATGAGCCGTGTGTTTTGGTCTCGTTGACGTCCGGCTGTTTGTAAACATCTTCAGAAGCAGTCAACACGGAGCGCCACGGCGAGGGCGAAGGTTACGGACAGGATCGCCTCTGCTTCTTCAGTAGCACGTACAACAAAATCTGTTAGATCCATTCCATGTATGTTGTAAATCTCTGAGCAGGGCTATTATGGGCTGGCGTTGCTAACGGGAGGAGTGCAGAGAGTCTTCTACTGCAATTAAAGTACTTAGGGGCTATTTGTAGATCATACAACCCCACTTTAAAAACATGGTACTAGCCCTTTAAATACAACCTGGGGGGGGGGAGAGGGGGGGGGGCACCTGCATGAGTAGTTACAGCTACAGTGACTTCAGTAACAGATTCATTTAAACCGTGTCAGTTTAGGTTCTTGTCGACTGCAAAACTAATAAAGTTGAAGTTGAAGAGATGATCAATAACTAACTGATCAATAACTAACTGATCAATAACTAACTGATCAACAACTAACTGATCAATAACTAACTGATCAATAACTAACTGATCAATAACTAACTGATCAATAACTAACTGATCAACAACTAACTGATCAATAACTAACTGATCAACAACTAACTGATCAATAACTAACTGATCATTAACTAACTGATCAACAACTAACTGATCAACAACTAACTGATCAATAACTAACTGATCAATAACTAACTGATCAACAACTAACTGATCAATAACTAACTGATCAATAACTAACTGATCAATAACTAACTGATCAATAACTAACTGATCAATAACTAACTGATCATTAACTAACTGATCAATAACTAACGGATCAATAACTAACGGATCAATAACTAACTGATCAATAACTAACTGATCAACAACTAACTGATCAACAACTAAGTGATCAATAACTAACTGATCAATAACTAACTGATCAATAACTAACTGATCAACAACTAACTGATCAACAACTAACTGATCAATAACTAACTGATCAACAACTAACTGATCAATAACTAACTGATCAACAACTAACGGATCAATAACTAATGGCTAATCAATACCCGCCCTGTTTCTAGCAGTTAGCAGAAGAACTGATGAACACACGTCAGTATAAAACTTTTATTGATCTCTGATCAGAGACAGACACGCTGTCTGACATTGATCAGACAGACAGCTGTTACATCAGTCACTCAGAGACAGACAGTGTTACATGGATCAATCAGAGACAGACACACTGGCCTCAGAGCTGAGCTGTGATTGGCCGCTGGTGTTCAGTCTGGTCATTTGCCCTTCTTCATCTTGGACACTTTCTCCTTCCTCTTCTTCACGTGTTTGGGGACTTTACTCTTCCTCTTCTCTCTCTGAGCCTCTTTCACCATCTTCTTCTTCTCCTGGAGACAGACACGCTGTTACATCATCACTCAGAGACAGACACGCTGTTACATCATCACTCAGAGACAGACACGCTGTTACATCATCACTCAGAGACAGACACACTGTTACATCATCACTCAGAGACAGACACACTGTGACATCATCACTCAGAGACAGACACGCTGTGACATCATCACTCAGGAGACAAACCCCATAGATATATACATGTGATGCCGCATTCGGGCTTGTTTGGAGCCTCACGGCCGCCATCTTGGGGAGGTGTTCCTCCTGACAAGCAGTCGCTCAGACCGTTTGACAGCTGTGAATCTGACAAAATGCCAAACTTTTGTGCCGCGTACGGATGTTCCCATGAAATAAACGCCAAAACGAAGAGACGTGGAATAGCTTTTCTCAAGTAATAAGTTGTTTTATATTATTTAAGGGAATTGAATTATTATTTAAGTGTATTTTGTATTGAAATTTCTTCTGCTTGTAAGATTTGTAATACCAGTAAAGGAAAAAAATAAAATAAAATAAAAAAAACACGACCGTCCAACACCTTTCTGTCCATCGACGTCTCCTCGCTCTGCTGCTGCTTATCTTCATCTTCATCCTCTTCATCATCCTCCTCATCCTCCTCCTCCTCCTCCTCCCCCCCTGAGGAGGCGTGCTCGTCCTCCAGCAGAGCAGGAACCTGGACAAACACAGTCAGTCAGGCTAACCCATGCTAAGCTAAGCTAAGCTAACCCATGCTAAGCTAAGCTAAGCTAAGCTAACAGGGGCCTCATTTATAACTGCTACTAAATGTTGATGTACAGCGAAGATGGCGTCCGCACAACGCCTCATATCCCGCCCTCTATACACCCAGACACAACCATATAAGGTCAATGCATCGCCACGTGCGCTCTGCGGCGTGACGCTGAAGAAACGGACGGAGAGCGGGAAAGAAGGAATGATGTCAGAGCGAACAGAGACTCACCGTCTGGACTCCAGACAGATCCTTCCTCAGACCCGTCACCGTCTGGTACAGCACCTGGAGACAGAGGCCTTCGTCACCATCACCATCATCATCATCACCATCACCATCATCATCACCATCATCGTCACCATCATCACCATCATCATCATCATCATCATCATCATCATCACATACATCACACGTGTGTATGTATGTGTCTTACGTTGTCATGGCGACCTCCGTCCTGCTCCGGCTCCGTCCTCATCCGGTCCACGTCCCTCTCGTAGTGGCTCACCTCCGTCAGGGTTCTGGGGATGTAGGACTTCATGAAGACCTCCTCGTCCACGCGGTCCTGATCCGACCGCTGCTGGGATGTCCGCGCCGCCGCCACCACCATCGCCTAGGCAACCACACAGAGAGGGTCACAACGGACCGACAGGCGGTGTGTGGTTCTATGTGTGTGGTTCTCTGTCTGGTTCTATGTGTGGTTCTATGTCTGGTTCTATGTGTGTGGTTCTCGGTCTGGTTCTGTGCGGTTCTATGTCTGGTTCTATGTGTGTGGTTCTATGTGTGTGGTTCTCGGTCTGGTTCTGTGCGGTTCTGTGTGGTTCTCTGTCTGGTTCTGTGTGTGGTTCTGTGTGGTTCTCTATCTGGTTCTGTGTGTGGTTCTGTGTGGTTCTCTGTCTGGTTCTCTGTCTGGTTCTGTGCGGTTCTGTGTGGTTCTCTGTCTGGTTCTGTGTGTGGTTCTATGTCTGGTTCTATGTGCGGTTCTATGTCTGGTTCTATGTGTGGTTCTATGTGTCTGGTTCTCTGTCTGGTTCTGTGCGGTTCTGTGTGGTTCTCTGTCTGGTTCTGTGTGGTTCTCTGTCTGGTTCTGTGTGGTTCTCTGTCTGGTTCTATGTGGTTCTGTGTGTGGTTCTATGTGTGTGGTTCTCTGTCTGGTTCTGTGTGGTTCTGTGTGGTTCTCTGTCTGGTTCTGTGCGGTTCTGTGTGGTTCTCTGTCTGGTTCTGTGTGTGGTTCTCTGTCTGGTTCTGTGTGGTTCTGTGTGGTTCTCTGTCTGGTTCTGTGCGGTTCTGTGTGGTTCTCTGTCTGGTTCTGTGTGTGGTTCTCTGTCTGGTTCTGTGCGGTTCTGTGTGGTTCTCTGTCTGGTTCTGTGTGTGTGGTTCTCTGTCTGGTTCTGTGTGTGGTTCTGTGTGTGGTTCTGTGTGTGGTTCTGCAGTGAGACCTTCTCCAGGTACTGGTCGATGTTGTGGCAGGTGATGGACGGGTCGGTGACAAAGTCAAACAGCTCTCTGACGGTCATCACGGCCACGCCGCGCTTCACAAAGAACTCTGGGGAACACAGAGCGGCGTTAGGTTCTCGAACCTCGGAGCGACATTAGGTTCTCAGAACCTCGGAGCGGCAGGAGGTTCTCAGAACCTCGGAGCGGCAGGAGGTTCTCAGAACCTCGGAGCAGCAGGAGGTTCTCAGAACCTCGGAGCAGCAGGAGGTTCTCAGAACCTCGGAGCAGCAGGAGGTTCTCAGAACCTCGGAGCAGCAGGAGGTTCTCAGAACCTCGGAGCAGCAGGAGGTTCTCAGAACCTCGGAGCGGCAGGAGGTTCTCAGAACCTCGGAGCGGCAGGAGGTTCTCAGAACCTCGGAGCGGCAGGAGGTTCTCAGAACCTCGGAGCGGCAGGAGGTTCTCAGAACCTCGGAGCGACAGGAGGTTCTCAGAACCTCGGAGCGGCAGGAGGTTCTCAGAACCTCGGAGCAGCAGGAGGTTCTCAGAACCTCGGAGCAGCAGGAGGTTCTCACCGTTGACGTTGCTGCAGTCCTTTCTGAGGAACTCCAGGGCGTGAGGATGGTCGTGTTCCACCGACTGTGACACATCGATGATGTAAGCGTCTCCATCGTGGTACCTGCAGACAGGTGGGAGGAACCGGGTCAGAACCAGAGGAGAACCGACACTCGTTCCATCCACGTTCCACGTGCTCTCTAATGGTCTTTTATTTTGAAAGGGTTCTCTTACAGCATGTTGAACTCGCTGAGGTCGGCGTGGACCAGCCGGGCCTCGTGGAACATCCTCCTCATGTTCTGTAGAACCTGCAGGTAGAGTTCACGGGCCTTCGACTCCGACAGCGAGGCGTTCTTCAGCAGAGGAGCCGGCCTGTCGGATCAATACAGGAAACCATGGTTACCACGCAACGCTGATCGATCCCTGATCAATGACTCCGATCGGTTCTTACATGTTGTCTTTTCCAATGAAGCCCATCAGCAGAACGTGGCTCCTGAGCAGCAGAGGTTCTGGACTCGGGATCCCTGCAGTCTGCAGCCTGGAACACACACAGCCTCAGGTTCTACTGGGTTCTACTGGGTTCTACTGGGTTCTGTTTGATTCTACTGGGTTCTACTGAGTTCTGTTGGTTCTGGTTGACAGAACGGGTCTGACCTGATGAGGTTTCTCATCTCCTTCTCCGCCCACGTTCTCACCATCTTCCTGGGGTTTCCTTTGCAGTAACCATGACGGAACCTGGAGATCAACAGAGGGACATAGAACTCTTCTTCTGTGGTGTGACCTAGCTGAACTCTTCTTCTGTGGTGTGACCTAACTGAACTCTTCTTCTGTGGTGTGACCTAGCTGAACTCTTCTTCTGTGGTGTGACCTAACTGAACTCTTCTTCTGTGGTGTGACCTAACTGAACTCTTCTTCTGTGGTGTGACCTAGCTGAACTCTTCTTCTGTGGTGTGACCTAGCTGAACTCTTCTTCTGTGGTGTGACCTAGCTGAACTCTTCTTCTGTGGTGTGACCTAGCTGAACTCTTCTTCTGTGGTGTGACCTAACTGAACTCTTCTTCTGTGGTGTGACCTAGCTGAACTCTTCTTCTGTGGTGCTGTACCTGAACTCTTCTTCTGTGGTGTGACCTAGCTGAACTCTTCTTCTGTGGTGTGACCTAGCTGAACTCTTCTTCTGTGGTGCCGTACCTGAACTCTCCGCTGACGTATTTGTCTCGGTCCTTGAAGAGAAGAATCGACGTCTTGTAGATCTTGATGGCTCTGCTCTCTCCGGCCGCCGTGCTGGCGTGGTACACGTTAGCCTGAAACACAGGAGACACGTTCTGTGGAGAACCTGGAGAACATGTGGAGAACCTGGAGAACATGTGGAGAACATGTAGAGAACCTAGAGAACATGTAGAGAACCTAGAGAACATGTAGAGAACCTAGAGAACATGTGGAGAACCTAGAGAACCCGTGGAGAACATGTGGAGAACCTAGAGAACATGTGGAGAACCTAGAGAACCCGTGGAGAACATGTGGAGAACCTAGAGAACATGTGGAGAACCTAGAGAACCCGTGGAGAACATGTAGAGAACCTAGAGAACATGTAGAGAACCTAGAGAACCCGTGGAGAACATGTAGAGAACCTAGAGAACATGTAGAGAACCTAGAGAACATGTAGAGAACCTAGAGAACCCGTGGAGAACATGTAGAGAACCTAGCGAACATGTAGAGAACCTAGAGAACCCGTGGAGAACATGTAGAGAACCTAGAGAACCCGTGGAGAACATGTGGAGAACCTGGAGAACATGTGGAGAACATGTAGAGAACCTAGAGAACATGTAGAGAACCTAGAGAACCCGTGGAGAACATGTAGAGAACCTAGCGAACATGTAGAGAACCTAGAGAACCCGTGGAGAACATGTAGAGAACCTAGAGAACCCGTGGAGAACATGTGGAGAACCTGGAGAACATGTGGAGAACATGTAGAGAACCTAGAGAACATGTAGAGAACCTAGAGAACATGTAGAGAACCTAGAGAACCCGTGGAGAACATGTGGAGAACCTGGAGAACATGTGGAGAACATGTAGAGAACCTAGAGAACATGTAGAGAACCTAGAGAACATGTAGAGAACCTAGAGAACCCGTGGAGAACATGTGGAGAACCTAGAGAACCCGTGGAGAACATGTAGAGAACCTAGAGAACATGTAGAGAACCTAGAGAACATGTAGAGAACCTAGAGAACCCGTGGAGAACATGTGGAGAACCTGGAGAACATGTGGAGAACATGTAGAGAACCTAGAGAACATGTAGAGAACCTAGAGAACATGTAGAGAACCTAGAGAACCCGTGGAACCCCTGGAGAACCTGGAGAACATATGGAAACCCTGGAGAACCTAAAGAACATGTGGAGAACATGTAGAGAACCTAGAGAACCCGTGGAACCCCTCTCTGACCTCCTTGCCGGTGCTGATGCAGCCGTTGATCTCACTGATGACTCCTCGACTCAGCATCTTGAACAGAATCATCCGCGTCCTCGGATCCAGAACCTGCAGAAGAAACAATCAATACGATTGATTATCTGCTGACTATTGATTATCTACTGATTATTGATTATCTGCTGATTATTGATTATCTACTGATTATTGATTATCTACTGATTATTGATTATCTACTGATTATTGATTATCTGCTGATTATTGATTATCTGCTGATTATTGATTATCTACTGATTATTGATTATCTACTGATTATTGATTATCTGCTGACTATTGATTATCTACTGATTATTGATTATCTACTGATTATTGATTATCTGCTGATTATTGATTATCTGCTGATTATTGATTATCTGCTGATTATTGATTATCTGCTGATTATTGATTATCTACTGATTATTGATTATCTACTGATTATTGATTATCTGCTGATTATTGATTATCTGCTGACTATTGATTATCTACTGATTATTGATTATCTACTGATTATTGATTATCTGCTGACTATTGATTATCTACTGATTATTGATTATCTGCTGACTATTGATTATCTACTGATTATTGATTATCTACTGATTATTGATTATCTGCTGATTATTGATTATCTGCTGATTATTGATTATCTGCTGATTATTGATTATCTGCTGATTATTGATTATCTGCTGATTATTGATTATCTACTGATTATTGATTATCTGCTAAGGGAACAGTTTTAGTTCATTGCACATAGAAGCGTCTCCATGTGCTGCTCACCTGTTCCACTGTGGCTCGATCTGATTTGTCCTTCACCCTGAACCTGCAGAGAGGAAACAATCAGAAGGTGAGAAGCTTGGGTCACATGACCAGCAGTGAAATGAGTCTCAGGTGGAACCAGACGTACGTGTCTGCGTCTCTCTGTTTCTGCATCGTCGTCACTTTATTGATCACTGAGTCGGCATAATTCAGTTTATCTGGAAACAAACAGAACCAGGTAAAGCAGGTTGTACAGGTGTAGTTGTACAGGTGTAGTGGTACAGGTGTAGTTGTACAGGTGTAGTGGTACAGGTGTAGTTGTACAGGTGTAGTGGTACAGGTGTAGTTGTACAGGTGTAGTTGTACAGGTGTAGTTGTACAGGTGTAGTTGTACAGGTGTAGTTGTACAGGTGTAGTGGTACAGGTGTAGTTACCCAGGTTGATCTTGTGTTCATATTTCCTCAGAGCTTTGTCTGACGGCGTTGATGACGGCAGCGTCCGATTGGACGGATTCTGTCTGTTGGACTAAAAACAAACAGAAGAGTGAGTGGCTGATCAGTGATCAATGATTGGTCGGTGGTCGGTCGGTGATCAATGATTGGTCAGTGGTCGGTCGGTAGGTAATCAATGATTGGTCGGTCACCTGACAGTTGGTCCTGTTGTATCTCTTGGTCAGATCTCCTCCTCCTGAAGTCCACGCCCACTCTTCATCTTCATCCTCCTCCTCCTCCTCCTCCTCACTGTCCTCTTCCTGTTGGTATGACGACGATGCTACAGGCTGCAGCGTGACATCACTGACCTGACTCACTACAGCCGCCACCTGTGATTGGTCACTGCAGAGCAGAGGAACAACCGTCAGAGACATGGTGAGCAGATGCTGCGCTGTGATTGGTCAGAGATCTGTCCTGACCCCTGACCTCAGAGAGCTAATGCCCTTCCTGTCTCTGTCCTCAACACAACGATCAATACACAAGCTGTGTGATGCTGTTGTGATCAAAGCTTCACACACACACACACACACACACACACACACACACACACACACACACACACACACACACACACACACACACACGCTGCTGGTGGTTCATAAAGTCACAGAAACGTTACATTACGTCGGTTTTAATAATGACGTCTTGAACGCCGCGCCGTGATGATATGACGTCAGTGTAAACACAGCAGCTACTAACACGACCACCGGAGCGCGAGCCACAACCCTCTGTACTCACCTGTCCTCTGCGTCATCAAACTGTCCAGGTACACACCCGACCACCGACATGACGTCACACTCCTCAAGACCGAGACCGGGTTTGGACCGGGTTTTATCTGATCCGGACTCGAGACAAACAGCGTGGTCGTCTCTGCGCTACCGGGGCTGGAACACGTGACTACGGCGACAGAGGAGGGTCAGTCCGCGCGCTGCGGTCGGTGCTGCCGCCTGGCGGTGGGGGGGCGGTGTGACGTCATCTAACGGGGGGCGGTCTCACGGCTACAGGATCCTGACAGGGACAAAAAAAAAGACTTTGCAGTGAAATGATCAATAATATCGATCAGTAGTGTGTTCATCCCATTTCACCCTGGCCCAGTCTGGAGCTTTTAATCTGAAAAGCTGTCACCGGAAGTGTCGTGTAGCCTGACTAGCCGTTAGCTCGAGTTAGCTCGTTGACGTGTGTCGGTGAAGAAGAAGAAGAAGAAGAAGAAGAAGAAGAAGAAGAAGAAGAAGAAGAAGGAGAAGAAGAAGGAGAAGAAGAGGAAGATGTCTGTGGACCTGGACCGGACCCCCCGGTCCCTGCTGGTCTGGGACCGGTCCAGTTTCCTGGATGAGAGGAACCGGCTCGATTCCCAGGTGGAGCAGCTGCACTTCAACTACAAGGTGAGGCCGGTAGCATGTTAGCATGTTAGCCTAGCCTGGAGCTAACCAGCGTTCTCGTTCAACTCAATGGGAACTGTGAAGAGTTAGCAGTTAGCATGCTAACAGACGAGATGCTCTGTATTTCAAAATAAAAGTCCTCATTGTTTGTTCCGGTGAGAGTCAATCTTCTCACGCGCACTGTAGCAAGGCAGTTTTTATTAGTACAGCCCGTTTTGTTTGTTTTTTACCACCAGTTCGTCTCAAAGGGCTTTACATCCCATAATAACAACATCCTCTGTCCTTTGACCCTCACATCCACTGAGAAAAAACTCCATGGAAAACCCTCTTACAGGGAAAACCAGGAGGAAGCTGAGCTGAGCAACAGAGAAGGATCCCTGTGTCAGCCTCATCTCTGTCTGGTGTGTGACGTCACATGGTGTTGACCTATAGCAGCGTAGCTATGTAGTTCAGATGGTTCCAGGTGTTGAGGACCTGGTGGGTCTGCAGGTGTGTCAGCCTCATCTCTGTCTGCTGTGCAGGTGTCTCTGCTGCTGCCTGACTGTAGCTCCGCCCCCTCTCACCTGGACGCCGTGGTCAACAGCTTCAGCAGCTTCTACCTCATCAGGAAACTGCCCATATATGAACTGCTGGATAAACACTTCCTGGAGACGGCTGTTTACCACGGTAACACCTGTTCACACCTGTTCACACCTGTCTCACCTGAGAGGTTCACATGTTCACACCTGTCTCACCTGAGAGGTTCACATGTTCACACCTGTCTCTGTGTTTCAGGAAGTGTGTACGGTCTGTCCTACGGGACCAGGATCGATGAAGACAACTGTGTCGCTCTGATGCCAAACGGTAAAACTCCACTTCCTGTCTGATGATGACATCACTGCCTGTTTATTGCAGCCACGCGTGTGGTGAGGATCAAGGTGAAACCTTGGTCTTCATAGGTAAACTGATGCAACAACAGGTTGCGCCATCACTGTACCTGTCTGACTGTACCTGTCCCACCTGTCTCTGTCTCACCTGTCTCACCTGTCCCACCTGTCCCACCTGCAGGTCATCTGTGTCTCTCTCTGGACAAGGACTCGTTCCAGGTGTTGGGCTTTGAAGGGAAACCGTCCAGGTTCAGTCACAGGACGAAGAGCAGATACGGTCAGAGTCCAGTCTTTGTCTTCACACCTTTACCTGGACAGGTGTAACTGTCCAATCTAGTGTTGTGCCGATCGTCCTCCAATCGTCTATCGGCGACTGGAAGGACGATCGGCGATCTGTTGTTTTCTGGGCGATCGTACAAACACATACTCGCTACTTTTTTATTGATCCAATGCGCCGTCAAATCAGTTTGTTTTGTTTTAATGAAGCGGCGTCTCCGGCTGCTTCCTACGGCTACTCTGTCACATGACGGCGTTTCACCAATCACATGCAGCCACTGGCGACGTCCAATCAGACGGAGCCAGGTAGTCATATGACAAACAATAGGTGTGTCAATGTCAAGATGTCCCAACACTAGTCCAATCACCAGCTGTGTTCCTGCAGTGGTGTCCGTGGACCTGAGGGGCGGCAGCATGGCTCCTGGGGGGCGGGGCTACCTGAGGCTGCTGGCAGCTCTGAGGTCACGACTTCACCTGGAGACCGACTTCCTGCTGTCACATCATCCAGGTAAACACACCTGTTACCCATGATGCTCTGCTGCTGCTACACACCTGTTACCCATGATGCTCTGCTGCTGCTACACACCTGTTACCCATGATGCTCTGCTGCTGCTATACACCTGTTACCCATGATGCTCTGCTGCTGCTACACACCTGTTACCCATGATGCTCTGCTGCTGTTACAGGGGGCGGAGCCTCGCTGCAGCCCCTCCTGTCTCGCTATGATTGGTCGGAGCACAGACCTGAGGTCATCACGCGGGCGCTGCCACAGCTGTCCTGTCCCCTGCTGACCTCTGACCTGCCGTCATGTGACCCTCACAGCGTCCTGGAGTGGCTGGGCGCCGTGGACTGTGACATCAGCAGGTGAGTCTGTGACATCAGCAGGTGAGTCTGTGACATCAGCAGGTGAGTCTGTGACATCAGCAGGTGAGTCTGTGACATCACCAGGTGAGTCTGTGACATCAGCAGGTGAGTCCGTCCTCTCACCTGCTGGAAACACCTCAACTCTTCTTCTGTGGTTTCAGTGAGAACTCGTGCAGCAGCTTCCTGTCCTCGTACGTGTGTCCTGAGCCGAGGACGACGCTGTCGGCGCTGAGCGTCTCCGTGTCTGGACTGTTGCTGCCGCAGGACGTCCAGCGCCTCATCCAGGAGACCAGGTGAGCAGGACACCTGTCCCCCGAGGACGCCGCCGCCCGTCCCCCGAGGACGCCGCCGCCCGTCCCCCGAGGACGCCGCCGCCCGTCCCCCGAGGACGCCGCCGCCCGTCCCCCGAGGACGCCCTACCTGTCCCCGTGGTAACCCTACCTGTCCCCGTGGTAACCCTACCTGTCCTCTGTCCCCTGCAGGCGTCTCCTGGCGGAGCCGCGACTCCAGTCCTGGGCGTCGGTGACGGTCCACGGTTTTGCCGACAGTCCGGTGTCGTGGGGCGGCGGCGAGCACGGCGCCCTGAGGGGAGGAGAGAACTTCTACACGCTGCTGATGTTCCAGGACCACGCCTACCACCTGCACCTGGCCACGGGCGCACACGACACCTGTCCGCCATGATGATGTCATCAGCACGCGCCTACCACCATGATGATGTCATCAGCACGCGCCTACCACCATGATGATGTCATCAGCACGCGCCTGCTGTGGAGCAAGTTTTGTTCTAGAAACTTGTTCTGTCTGTTGTCGACACACGAACCAGTCAAAGGTCAAAGGTCAAAGGTCAGCTGGTCCACAGTCTGGAGGTCAGAGGTCACTGCTGCGGCGCCTTCAGGCTGCCGTACAACATGGTGGCGCTACATGGCGGCGCTCTAAAGCCAGACCGTTGTTCTATGTCGATATAAAAGAAGAATATTTTAGTTTGTACTGTACCTTTAGTCTTAAATCTTCTGTTTTTCTGTTTGAAACAAAGACTGAAAACAAAGAAACTATGTTTTTGGGTTTAGAAATTTAAAAATGGAAACGAAAAATAAAAATATTTAAAATTTGGTTTGTGTGAATTACTTTTTCTCATTTACGAGAAGTTAATCAGCTCGCCGTCTCTCCGGAAACCGCGGTCAACTTGGCGAGCTGGTTGATCACGGTCTCCCTTCAGGAGCATGTGGAGGAAGATTAAAGGGCTGTTACGAGTTTTATGTAGATTATTACTCTGAAATGGGATTTTTGGACCCATGTAAACGCACCTACTGACTGAATTCCAGTTTTTGGTGAACTACTCCTTTAAAGGGACAACGAGGAGTTTTGGAGAAGCGAAGTGTTTTCACGCTGCCTCCGCGCGCACCGTAGAATTCCTCCACCGGCGCAAGACGGACTCATGTTTTCATTCATCAAGGATTAAAGTCAGAGGTTCAAAGAGGTTCAGTTACCGTCGTAGTTCCGACCATAACGCCGCCCGAATCGCCGTTATTCTCATTCGCGTCCGCGAAACCGAAAGTAATAAAACACCACCACTAATAATAACAAAATAATGATAGAGACAAAACGATATATTGATGGAAAATGGAGCCATTAACAAGTGTGGGTGGCGTAGATTCATCCACATTAACGTGAGACTGTTTTATAACCGAATAGAAACTCCTCGTTGGCCCTTTAAAGGAGGGTTAACGGCGCTACGTGACAGATGTGAAGCAGCGCCGGGGACCGGGTCTGTTGTGTTTCATTGTTTACTTGTTGACATGTTTGTTATTATGTTACAAACATCAAAGACCGATCTCTCTTTGATCTTCTGAAACAGAAACCTGTTACATCCTGTACCAAGATGGCGGCGCTTTAGGCCCCTCCCCCCCATGGACGGCTCACCTGATTGGACGTCACATGATCAATAAATAAAAACACGTGCACATGATCAAAGTGGAGCGATGACATCATTTTATATCCAAAGGGTCAAAGGTCAACAGCGTGTCATTTCATTGGCTGCTTCTGTTTTTATAAAAAGTTGATCTAGAAAAGTTGTCTCCGTAGCAACGGGGCCGGCGCTACGCTACGCTAGTCGCTGCAGGCCACGCCCACACACCTGACAGGTATTTACCCACAATCCATCACTGTCACTGTCACTCGGCAGCAGCTCAGCTTATGTTGCTGCTCTGTCGTCTGGGAAACGGTCGTCTGGGTAACGGTCGCCTGGATGCGATGGACCTGATGAAGAACGTTCTCAACGCCACAGCATCACAGTCTGTGGAGTCCAGTCTAGTCCAGATCCACATCCAGATCCACATCCAGATCCAGATCCGGTCCGGTCCGGTCCGGTCCAGGTCCGGTCCAGGTCCGGTCCAGGTCCGGTCCAGGTCCGGTCCAGGTCCGGTCCAGGTCCGGTCCGGTCCAGGTCCGGTCCAGGTCCGGTCCAGGTCCGGTCCGGTCCAGGTCCGGTCCAGGTCCGGTCCGGTCCAGGTCCGGTCCGGTCCAGGTCCGGTCCAGGTCCGGTCCGGTCCAGGTCGGTCAGGTCGGTCCAGGTCGGTCAGGTCGGTCGTCAGGTCGGTCCAGGTCGGTCCAGGTCCGGTCGGTCGGTCGGTCGGTCGGTCGGTCGGTCGGTCGGTCGGTCGGTCGGTCGGTCGGTCCGGTCGGTCGGTCGGTCGGTCCGGTCAGGTCGGTCTGGTCGGTCCAGGTCGGTCAGGTCGGTCCAGGTCGGTCGGTCAGGTCGGTCCAGGTCGGTCCGGTCCGGTCCGGTCAGGTCGGTCAGGTCGGTCCAGGTCCGGTCCGGTCCAGGTCCGGTCCAGGTCCGGTCCAGGTCCGGTCCGGTCCAGGTCCGGTCCAGGTCCGGTCCGGTCCGGTCCGGTCCGGTCCAGTCCAGGTCCGGTCCGGTCCGGTCCGGTCCGGTCCGGTCCGGTCCGGTCCGGTCCGGTCCGGTCCAGGTCCTAGCAGAGGTCGGCGCCGCGCTGCAGGGACCTCAGGATGGCGTCGGTTCCCTGCGACGAGCCCCAGACTCTCTTCAGAGCTTCACACTCGCGCTCGTTGGCCTGTTCCAGGGCGCCGCGGCTCGTGGTCCGCATCAGGGCCTTGGACTCACGCAGGACCTGGAGAACAAGAGGGACCAGCAGAACCAGGAACGTCAGGAACGTCAGGAACAGGAGCTAGTGTGTAGCAGTGTGTGTGTGTGTGTGTGTGTGTGTGTGTGTGTGTGTGTGTGTGTGTGTGTGTGTGTGTGTGTCTGACCAGTGCGTCCACCGCCACCAGCTCTTTGATCCTCAGCATCACTTCCTGTGTGAAGGTTCCCGGCCACAGAACCTGAGACACCAGACCTTTAAGCCCCGCCTCCTGCGCCGTCAGCTTCCTGCCGCTCAGCAGCAGCTCGTTGGCCTGGAGACGGGATCGAACAGGCGATCGGTTAGACAGGATGACATCACCAGACAGGATGATATCATCGGTCAGGATGTCAGGATGACATCACCCATAGATATATACACGTAGATGCCGCTGCTGCCGCCGGTATATGCACTAAACGTAACATATCCCACCCTATGATACGTTACGTTACTCCTCCCCAAGATGGCGCCGTGAGAGACGCCAAACAAGCCCGAATGCAGCATCTACGTGTTTATATCTACTGTATGGACATCACCAGACAGGATGACATCATCAGACAGGATGACATCATCAGACAGGATGACATCACCAGACAGGATGACGTCACCAGACAGGATGACATCACCAGACAGGATGACATCACCAGACAGGATGACATCATCAGACAGGATGACATCACCAGACAGGATGACATCACCAGACAGGATGACATCAACAGACAGGATGACATCACCAGACAGGATGACATCATCAGACAGGATGACATCACCAGACAGGATGACATCACCAGACAGGATGACATCACCAGACAGGATGACATCACCAGACAGGATGACATCACCAGACAGGATGACATCACCATCGTACCGCGGCGAGGCCCATGATGCGAGGGAAGGTGAAGGAGGAGCATCCGTCGGGCGTCTGGCCGTACGCCGTGTACGGCGTCTGGAACCAGGCCTTCTCATTGGCCCACACCACGTCACACAGCGGCAGGATGGCGGCGCCCAGCCCCAGCGCCGCGCCGTTCACCGCCGCCACGATGGGCTTCCTGAACTGGACGAAGGTGTTGACGAAGGTCCTGTCGTCATGGAAACAGGGGTCAGAGGCGGGAGGTCGGAGGCGGGAGGTCCGGCCTCCACATCACCATGGTTACCTGATGGTTTCGGCCATCTTGATGCTCTCCTTCTTCCTGTCGTCCGTCAGCCGTCGGATGAAGTACAGGAAGTCCAGGCCGCAGCAGAACACGCTGCCCACGGCGCCGAGCAACACCAGCTTACTGTCGTCTGACGCCGCCGTCGCCATGGCGCTCTGGATCTCCTTCATCACCTGAGGAGACAACATGAGGTCAGTGAACGCCACGTTTGGGTGTGGCGTGCTCTGTGGCGTGGCGTGCTGTGCAGCGTGCTGTGCTGCGTGTCATGGCGTGCTGTGTCGTGGCATGCTGCAAGGCATGCTGCAAGGCATGCAGCGCGGCGTGCTGCGTGTCATGGCGTGGTGTGCTGCGTGTCATGGCGTGGTGTGCTGCATGTCGTGGCATGTTGCGTGTCACAGCGTGCTGCGCTGCGGGGTGTGCTGCATGTCATGGCGTGGTGTGCTGCGTGTCATGGCGTGCTGCGTGGCATGGCGTGCTGCGCGGCGTGCTGTGCTGCGTAGTAGGGGTGGGGAAAAAATCGATTCATGTAAGAATCGAGTTTTTGAATCGTTTCATAATCATCAAAAATCGATTTTTTATTCAGTTTCCTCCGTCTCAATACGCGCCCTCACAGCGCCGTACACTGCGGCACGCAATGGCGCTAAAAGACACTGGCTGCGTTCCAAAAACAGTTTGAGTCACCCTCGCTCACTCACCCTCAGCCCTTGCTATGACATCACACGGGGGCCACTTGGAGGGCGGAGGGAAAGTGGGCGGAGGAGGAGTGAAAGAGGTAAATGGAACACACCTGCCCTCGTTCACTAACAGCTGGGACGATCACTGGTCACCACATGTCTTAGGTGGAGCGCTGTTCCCCCTCTTGGGAGCACAGTACCTCTTTTCTTTTGTGATGAATAAGTTTGCCTATTATATATCTCTACTAGCCTACCACTCGTAAATTGTTTGCTCTGACATGTTGTCACTGCTAAACTAGTTTATTGAATTGAATATTTACTGACCCTTTTAATTTATTTTCTTCTTATTTGGTGGTAAACACACAACTGCTGCTTGAGGTTCATTATCGCCACCGCATGGACATATGTTTCATGCACCACTGCAATGCATTGTGGGTGATATCCAGCTCTGGAGTGACCATCAATGTTGACTTGATCCCTCAGCCCTCAAGGGTCCATCTCACCAAGTTCACTTCAGCCGTTTAGAGAAATGGAACAGCCCTTATGATGGCGGCGGGGATTCCCCCAAGGGCAAGTGCTGAGGGCAAGTGAACGAGGGCGTCTCAACCCGCTTTTGGAACGCAGCCACTCATTAACCGCCTTCAAACGTTAACTGATCTGATTTAAATGCTCTATGAATGTCTGTGACCAGGCTGGTGCCATCAGCAACCCGACCCTCTACTGAGGAGAGAGGACGATTGCTGTTTTTTTTTGCCGTTAAACACACGCGCGCTCAGGCAGAGCAGCACGCGCTCTGGATCAGCTGATCGGTGCTCAGCTGACGTTAGATCCTCACTTTTGAAAGCAGCAGAACTATGCAAGTTGGCCGGAAATAGCTCACTCCTTCGCTGGTTTCTCTTTTTTTACCCTCTCCGGAGCTCCCCCACAGTTCTGGGAGGCACATGTCACTGCCGTAAAAAAAAATAAAATAAATAAAACCTCGCCGCAGCCCCCTCCACCTCCACGCCCTACATGTGCTTGTGTTTACAAGGAAGTTGCTGAAGGTAGCGCGGTGTTTGCTAAGCCCTGCTAGCACGGCGCTAACGCTAACACGGCCACACACAGACATGACATTCACCTCATAATAGGTCACTCTACCATCACAGTGTCTCTGAGACACAATAATTGCAGCCGAAATCCTGCATAGTTAAACTCACACAAAGTGCAGCCGAACCCCAGGCTGAAGAGAGAGGAGCAGCAGCAGCTCCTGTGCGGCTGCAGGTCAGCTGGCGTGAGAGCCGAGTGCCTTCTTTTCTCTCTCTCTCTTTCTAGCAGAGCCTTTGTTACAGGTGATCTCTACGGGCGTGATCCACTAAGATCACAGATAAGGGGCGCTAAATTGCGTGCTCCTGGTAAAAAATTTGCGTGTCTGTTTAGCGCATGAAAAAGAGTAACACGATGAATGACAGCGCACGCATTGTGCAGTATTTAAATGAGGGTTTTTTTTACGGTAATGGTTTCTGCGGTGACAGAGAGCTGGATGCACACATAGAATTTGATCCGAGAGCTCAGGTGGGACACTCAGGACACACTGACCAGAGGGATCAAAGACGGAGTGAAGACAGAGGTGACGTCTCTCAGTCCCGGTCCTGCAGCTGGGCAGCCACGTACTCCAGAGGGAGGAGAGGAGAGGAGCGCACAGGAGGAGAGACGTGTGGCTTGCGTAACGGCGCTTAAATGACTTTAAACACCTGAAAAAAAAAACTGCTACAGTTTGCTGGAATGACCCCGATGTGAGGAAATGCAGAGATGTAAGAGCTTTTGCCCTGGCAGGTATTAAATCAATAAAAGAAAAAAAAGCTGTGTCAGATAATACTTGCTTTTCAAACATACTAAATAAAGACAAAAACTTCCACTGCAGTCAGCTTCAGGTTTGATAAATCACGTTGCGTGTGCTAAATAAATCCATTTGCATCTACTCCTCCCAATATTTTGCACGTTCTGGCAGAAACGCCCATATTTGCTAGCCTGGTCGCGCCCACACTAGTGACGTCACGCCTCGCAAAAGCGCGGCTGACTGCTAGTCTGGCCAACCCATGGATGTATTATATTAACGGGCCAACCGTACTATTTACTATTTATTTGTCTCCCGAATTTTCGGGAACTCCACCCTATTTTTCGAGAGCCAATCAACGTTGAGCATCTCCACGGTAGAGGCGTGTTCAAGTCAGTGATGCAGTAGAGCAGCAGTAGAAGCTTTGACTCCGCCTATTCTGGCTTCGACCAATAGCAGACTGAGGCATTTGAGGGGGGCGGGGCAAACCAGGCTTGAAGGATGCGCTTTGAGAAATGGATTCTCTTAATGTCTTGGCTCAGACCCAACGCTGAGGATCAACACTGGAACGTCATGACAACCAGGCTACATATTTGCATATTCATCAAGGCAAACGCGCTAAATTCATCACGCATGCTTTGTAGCCCGTGTGAGAGACGCAGTCCTCAGTGCACCAGGTTAGATCAGCCTGCACATTATTTTGCGGGTGACATCATGTTTGCACATGTTTTAATACAAGCAAACCTTTAGTAACCTATCAGGCTCTATGTGCATGAGAACTGATGTTGAATCGAACAGAGACACCTACATATTCACATCCCTTCAGTCCAGGCTTTGGAGAGAGTAGCTTCAGCTTCGTGTAGCTTTACTTTAAAATGGTTCATATTGCTCCTGAATGAATCTGCAACATGTGATTTGGGGGGAAATATGGTTTCTGATGTCATAGTCTGTAGACGTCGTCATGGCTTCTGATGTCATAGTCTGTAGACGTCGTCATGGCTTCTGATGTCATAGTCTGTAGACGTCGTCATGGCTTCTGATGTCATAGTCTGTAGACGTCGTCATGGCTTCTGATGTCATAGTCTGTAGACGTCGTCATGGCTTCTGATGTCATAGTCTGTAGACGTCGTCATGGCTTCTGATGTCATAGTCTGTAGACGTCATCATGGCTTCTGATGTCATAGTCTGTAGACGTCATCATCATTCAACTTTTTCACATCGTCTGGTGATAATAAAGCAAACTAAAAATCGCAAAAAGAAAATCAAGAATCGGTTGAATCGAAAATCGATTTCAAATCAAATCGTGACCCTAAAAATCGGAATCGAATCGAATCGAATCGAATCGTGAGCCACCCAAAGATTCACATCCCTACTCCATGGCGTGGCGTGCTGCGCGGTGTGCTGCATGTCGTGGCGTGCTGCATGTCGTGGCGTGCTGTATGGTGTGTCATGGTGTGGCGTGCTGCGCGGCGTGCTGCATGTCGTGGCGTGCTGTATGGTGTGTCATGGCGTGATGGTGTGGCGTGCTGCGCGGCGTGCTGCATGTCGTGGCGTGCTGTATGGCGTGTCACGGCGTGGCGTGCTGCGCGGCGTGCTCTGACCTCGGGGTTAAGCGTGTTGTTCTCTGAGCTCTTGGTCGACAGCAGGATGTGCGTGAAGCCGTCCTGCTTCTTGACCACGATGTCACGGTAACGGTAGGCGCTCTCCGTCTGGCGCACGCTGAACCGCAGCCGCTTGTCGAACGCCGAGCGCTCCTCCAGGCGCCGCTTCCCCGTCGCGCTGGTCGCCCCGGCGACAGCACTCTGCCCGCCCGACATCCCGTTGGCCGCCACGGCCTCCATCAGGGACGAGTTACCTGTCACACATTGGTCGCCTGGTCATGACATCATCACCGTGTTACACTGACCTCACTGTGATGTCGCCGTGATGTCACCGTGACCTCACCTGTGCCGCTGAGCGACCGCATGGCGGCCGGCGTGACGGGCGCTCTGGGCGCGAGCAGGTTCTGGTTCTGTCGGGGCCGGGTCCCCATGCGGGCTCGCTCCTCGCCGGGTCCCAGCGCCATGCCCGGCGGCGCCGGCGGTTTCTCCAGCAGGGCGACCTCGGGCGGGACCAGGTGAGCGTCCTGGGCGCCGGCGTCCTCGCTGTGCGCCGCCTCGCTGGGCGACGAGTCCGAGTCCGGGCGGCGGTCCATGGGACTCTTGGGGACCAGGATCTTGATGCCGGTCTTGGACAGGTCCACGCTGCGGCGAGCCGAGCCCACCGGCGCCGCTGATACCGGCCCGCCGCCGCCGCCGCCGCCGCCGAACCCGTCGGGCCGCGGTGAGCCGACGGAGGGCGGGCGGTTGGGTCCGGGTGGCGGCGGGGGGGCGGGGCTGAGCGGAGGCATCAAAGGGTTGCGGTCGCCAGGGAAACGGCCGCAGGGCGGGCGGTGGGCGGAGCCGCACGGCGGGCTGCGGGTGGAGCGCAGCAGGGCGCCGTCGCCATGGCGCTCCAGCAGCTGGCGGTTGAAGGCGTGGACGTAGACCATGCAGGTGGACAGGTGCGTCTCCGGCTCCCAGGTGTCCTCCTCAGACCCGTAACCACGCCAACGCACCAGGTACTCCACACGCCCCTTCCTGCCTCGCCGCCGGTCCACGATACGCTCCACCTAGAGGACACGATCAGAACACGATCAATACACGATCAATACACGATCAATACACGATCAATACACGATCAGAACACGATCAATACACGATCAATACACGATCAATACACGATCAGAACACGATCAATACACGATCAATACACGATCAGAACACGATCAATACACGATCAATACACGATCAATACACGATCAATACACGATCAATACACGATCAGAACACGATCAATACACGATCAATACACGATCAATACACGATCAATACACGATCAATATACGATCAATATACGGTCAGAACACGGTCAGAACACGATCAATACACGATCAATACACGATCAGAACACGATCAGAACACGATCAGCCATATCAGACCTGAGCACCTGGACCTGGTTCTAAAACAAAGTTCTGGTCCCGGTTCAGACTCTTCCTGAACTTTACATAAAGATCTCTAGTCTCGTGTCTCGTGAGCTCGCAGGTTGATTGACAGCCTGATGACGTGACCTGATCGATCACACTGATTATTGATTATTACTGAACTCTTGGTCGCTAACAGCTAGCACCGAGCTAACAGCTAGCACCGAGTTAACAGCGCCCTGTGTGTGTGGAACCAGAACCGGAACCAGAACCAGAACCGGCTCGGCCCGGACTGACCCGGACTGAGCCGGACTGACCCGGTCCGGCCCGGCTCGGCCCGGCTCGGCTCGGCCCGGCTCGACACAAACTTTATTCTGTTGGTAGCCAGCATTAGCATTAGCACATTAGCTCGCGTCACCTCGTAAAACTCCTCCGTCGCCATGGAGACTGTGCGCGTGCACGAGCAGCTTCCAGAAGCGTCGTCAGGTGAGCACCAACATGAGAGACAGGTGAGTCCGGAGTCCCGCTCACCTGCGGCGCGTGAGTTTCAACCAGCAGGTTAATTAGTTCAACACTGTTAACTAGCCACTAGCCGTTAGCCGTTAGCACAGCTGCCACAGAAACATCCGGTCTGACGCCGGCTTTTCAAAATAAAAGCCCCGGACAGCTGCTCTCTGTATCAAGTTTTGATTGAGATCGTTTACAATTTATTCTTAAGATTCAAAAAACCGTTTCTAAGTAATAATAATAATAATAATAATAATAATAATAATAATAACAATAATAATAATAATAACAATAATAATAATAATAATAATAATAATAATAATAATAATAATAATGATGATGATAATAATAATAATGATAACTAGAAAATTTCCTCTTGGGAAATTTTGAAAGGGCACCGGAGCTACTGCCGTTCTAACCATCTCTGTCAACATGGGAATCAAACCCACGATCTTAAGGTCAAGACAGAGCTGATCAGACACATGATCATCTCTCTATAAGCACTGATATGGAGGAGCTGTAATCACATGAAGTTACCTGTGTTAGAGTGAGAGAGATGAGTGCGCGCTTACGCGCGCATTTGATGTGTTTGTGTGTCTTTAACTGTAATCACAGGAAGTTACCTGTGTGTGTTAAGAGTGTGGGAGAGGAGTGCGCGCTGACGCGCGCATTTGTATGTTACCTGTGTGTTTTTAATGTGTGTGTGTGTGTGTGTAACTGTAATGACATGAAGCTGGTTCTAGAGTCTGTGTGTGTGACTGAGCTGCATCCTGTATCAGTCTGATTTAGCTGTGTGTCTGTGTTTACAAACATCTTAACGAGCTCCAGGTGGATTGTTTATGGAGTTAACGACCCTGGCCTGAGGATCAGAGGTTACCATGACAACTTGAGCTGGTTGCCAATGACGATAGGGGCCCCCAGGCTGAGGCAGACAGAAACGTAGAGAAAAAGACCGATTTTCTGCCTCTGCACTGGTCTCGCATTTAGGCTTATTCTGACAAAACGATAGCTCCTATCAGAACAAGACACGGATCAACGGTGTCCTAAGGCCTTCCTGAAAATTTTGGTACGATTTGGTGTTTCTACAGTAAATATTTTGGCGACACGGGCAGTTTTAAAACATCGGTCCGTTCTGCTCCTCTCAGAAAGTTTTTGTATTGGAGTCAATGAGGAAAAGAGACAGACATGGCCGCACTCAGAGGCTGCTCATTCAAATTCTGTAAGTCTCTCTGATATTTTGAACACATTGTGGGAGACACAACAAGTTTGTCTACAAAACTGTGAAAAAATTATGTGTGTACAGTGTAAATTGTGTCCAAGAGGAGTGTGGAAAGAGAAAGAATCAGGAGTTTTTCTGGGCTCTCCTCCCACTCTAGCTGATGACATCACGCACTCTAGCACGAACATTCCGTGCAATACACACCCATTATAATCTCATAATTTCTCCAAAAATGATCATGGTCATTGATCAGGGATTGATCAAAAACTATTCAACCTATCAAAACGTGGAGTAATACCCCAATACACAAGACTTGTGTCTACTATTTAAAGTTTAAACGGAGTCTCTAGGTGAAAGTATGCCTGAGCAGTAGACGTTTGTTAAACTCCAATGTTTGGTCTTTTTTGCTCTTCTTTTTTTCGCTCGTCCCATAGACTTCAATGCAAAATTTTGCGCAGTTTTTCGCG
Organism: Decapterus maruadsi; assembly: GCA_030347415.2. Taxonomy (NCBI): domain Eukaryota; kingdom Metazoa; phylum Chordata; class Actinopteri; order Carangiformes; family Carangidae; genus Decapterus; species Decapterus maruadsi. Next base: position 32,234,937 of record CM064906.1, on the reverse strand, counting down.
ACTTACGTCGCGAAAAATTCGTGAACTGCTTAGAAAAGTAATAGCACACCGATCCCGATCAGGACGCACGTTTTGATATATAATATGTCCTGCAACTCTTCGAGTTGCAGGACTAGTAGCCAGTAGCGGCGCCAGGATTTTGATTGTGGGTGGGCCTTCAGAAAACTGGATGGGCCAGTTAAAATAAGACAAAAAAAAAAAAAAAAACACAGCGTCATCATCGTCATCTCCGTTTCAGCACTTTTCTGAGGCGCTGAGGACAGCGACTAATACCTATGTGGCTCTTCGGTCACTGTCCTCAGCTCAGTGCTGAAGCGGAGAAATGATGGGGGGGGAGCGGCCGAACTGGATGGTAACTCATTTGAAGAGGCAGTAAAAATAATACATCCACAGTGCGTTTTGAGGTGAACAGAATGAAAGTATTCCTTCTCCACAAAAATTTTTTTTTAGTCTGGTTTGGTCTTTTTAACATTTTTTGACGGGCTCGACAATGACTTTCTGTCAACGTTGTGTTTACATTCGTACCTGCCTGTAGCGACACGTGGCTCACTAATCAGCTGTTTTCCTGCCTCCTCCCGGTCGTATGCGTCTGTTTTCAACGAAGCCTTTTCAATAATCAATCGGTGGGTCAATGGATTATCATTTACATGTTAGGATGGGTGTATTTGTGTAGTCTAATCTGTCATAAACACGTTTACTGTCGCCGACTCCCGGTGCCTCGGAGCTTTTTTTTTTTTTTCAACTTGACGAGAGCAGTGACAGCGGAGACTCTGAGCGCAGGTTTGGTTTCCAGCAGCGGTGTGGAAGGCAGAGAGCCTCCACTCTCTCTGGAACAAGCTACAAGTCACTTATTATGCTGTTAATGACGGTAAAAAGGTAAATCCTGCATAGTTTTCCTCCTCTGCTGTCCTCTGATCAGAACGGAGTCCCTAGCAACGGCCCGTTTTACCTAGCAACGGTCTAACGTTCTGTTATTGTTCTGGAAATCCTACATAGTCAACCTTTAAAAGAAAATAAACTGCTTTGCTTGGCCATTGTCATAGATATTGTCATAAAGCATCGTAAAGCTTGCCAAATCGCTCTGCTTGTCCGGCGTCTCCCTCTTAGTTACCGTTGCTAACTCATGATTGGTCAGAGGCGGCTCTGAGGCGGGAGTCCGGGACTCAGCCTGTCGGCAGGCGCCACACGTGGGGTAGAAGCCGCTGATTGGCTGAGAAGCTTTCATTCAAAGCTTTCCTCGGGATGCTTATTGGATGAACAGCTAGGATGGGTGGGCCCAGCCTAAAATGGGTGGGCCTGGGCCCACCCGGGCCCATTAGTAGCGCCGCGGCTGCTAGTAGCGAATCAAAAATCGTCCGGAAGATGAAAAAAAACTAGGAAAAAATCCACAGAATAACAATAATGATGATGATAAGCTATTTCATAGCTGTTAATGGCCGGTGCCCTAATAATAAAAGCAAGTCTGGTTGACTATAATTTTAATGAATGACTGTTGTGTGTGTGCCTGGAGTATTTATCTGTCCATTTTTATATTGTGTATTTGTTTTTCATTGTTGTGTGCTGCTGGGACAAACAAACTTCCCTCCTTTGAGATTAATAAAGTCAATTCAATTCAATTCAATTCAGATACACAATCCAACAACTCCACAACACGTTGCCTTCAGGGACAGTTTTTCATCAACAGTCTCTGTATTTCCCTCTAAAACAACTCTGTGTGGTAACGTTGTGTTATTATCTCATAGCGTGGTGAATGTGCAGGTCACAACTTGTCCACCAGAGCGTTGTGGAGTTGTTGGATTGTGTGTTTGATGAGTTTGATGAGGGAAACCAAGAAATCCCATGAGCCTCCGCAGCGTAGCTCTGAGCAGCTCACGGCTCTGATCCGCCGTTCTAAAAATAGCTTGCACCAACAGATCTCAACATGGACGTGGAGACGCATGTTAACGCAGGTGGAACTGACTCCAGGTCAGTTTGTCAGCAGCTGTCTCACCTGCTCTGAGCCTGTGGACGTGATGACATCATCACCTGCTTCCATTGGTCCTGGAGCATGAGGCCCCGCCCCCTAAACCCAGCCAATCCAAATATGGACAGAGAGGGAGACTTCAGTTCACACAGGTTAGGGGTAGTGATAGAGCTGCACCTGCTGAACCGTTCAGGTGCAGGAATCAGTGTGAGGCGTTCAGGTGCAGGAATCAGTGTGAGGCGTTCAGGTGCAGGAATCAGTGTGAGGCATTCAGGTGCAGGAATCAGTGTGAGGCGTGCAGGTGCAGGAATCAGCGTGAGGCGTTCAGGTGCAGGAATCTCTCTTTTATTCATGGACAGGTCATACAGGTGTTGTGACCCTGTGCTGGTCTATGCTGGTCTGTAGGTCTGGATCAGTCCCAGTCTGGACCGGTGCCGGCCAGTCCACCTCTCGTCCTCTCGTCCTCCTCACTGGGTCTTTTTGTCGCTTGGTTTCTGAAGGCGTTTTGGGGGCGGAGCTGACTCTGTTACGCTGTCGTCTTGGTCATCCTGGGAGGAGCGGGCTTTAATGCAGAGGTGACAGAAGACAGCGACGATGGCGATCGGGAAGCCGACCAGGAAGCAGCCGAGCAGCGGCGCCTGGCTGAACACCACCTGACAGGAGGAGGTCAGAGGTCACAGACAGGAAACATTCCCTATCCCCCATGAGAAGCTACACTTCCGGTCTCCTAAAGGGGGAGGAGTCACGGTCTGCCGGTCTCCTAAAGGGGGCGGAGTCATTGTCTGCTGGTCTCCTAAAGGGGGCGGAGTCACGGTCTGCTGGTCTCCTAAAGGGGGCGGAGTCATTGTCTGCTGGTCTTCTAAAGGGGGCGGAGTCACAGTCTGCTGGTCTCCTAAAATTGTCTGCTGGTCTTCTAAAGGGGGCGGAGTCACAGTCTGCTGGTCTCCTAAAGGGGGTGGAGTCACGGTCTGCTGGTCTCCTAAAGGGGGAGGAGTCACGGTCTGCCGGCCTCCTAAAGGGGAAGGAGTCACGGTCTGCTGGTCTCCTAAAGGGGGCGGAGTCATTGTCTGCTGGTCTCCTAAAGGGGGCGGAGTCACAGTCTGCTGGTCTCCTAAAGGGGGCGGAGTCATTGTCTGCTGGTCTCCTAAAGGGGGCGGAGTCACAGTCTGCTGGTCTCCTAAAGGGGGCGGAGTCACAGTCTGCTGGTCTCCTAAAGGGGGCGGAGTCACGGTCTGCTGGTCTCCTAAATGGGGCGGAGTCTGGTTTCTAAACGTCTTTGGACTTACCGTGAGCGTGTTTTTGGCCTCGTAGGTGATGCGTCTGAGGCGCTGGACGCCACTGTTTCCTCCCTGAAACTGAAACGGACCTCAGAGTCTCACACATGCTCATGCCCCCCCCCCCCCCCCCTCGGTACGTCCACACTCACCTGGACGCTGCCATCCAGGACTCCGTCCAGGAAGTCGATCAGCTGCTGCTCCGTCTCCACGGCACTAGGCGGCAGGAAGTAGCCGTCGTTGGACAAATCGACCACGATGAAGGAGGGAACGGTGACCTCACTGAGAACAGAGACAGAGACGCTGACGCTCCGTCGACAGAGACGAGCTGCGGTCACCTGCGTCACTCACCTCATGGTCAGGCCGTTGATGTAGGCTCCGCCCTCCATGGAGCCGAAGTAGAAGCTCCTGAAACACAGACGGAGCTTTTATTTTGGTGTCACTCAGCAGTTTTCAGAATAAAAGCGCGTGGAGGCGGAGTCTGACCTGCTGTAGGCGTCGCCGCGCTCCGACGCCACCTTCTCCACCAGACCTCTGAACCTGGTCACGGGACAGGAAACGCATCACACTCAGCTCTGACCCAAACCGTCACACTGACACTCACACTGACTCCGTTACCTGAGACTCTGCTCACACAGGTGCGTCTGCTCCACCAGCGCCAGCGCCACCAGTTTACCTGCAGGAGAGAGGCGGGGTCACGTCACCTCAACCAATCAGAGCTCCACTATGACATCACACTGTGAGAACACACTCCTCATTAAACCTGTTGGCCAATCAGAAACAACCGTGATGTCGCCAAACTACCGCTGTGTGTCAGGTGTGTGTTACCTGAGTCTCCCATGGCGTACAGCGTGTACGTGTCGATCTGAGAGTAGTTGGGGAAACGTTCTCTGTTGATCCAGGACTTCAGGTCTCCGTCTCGTTGCTCTGGAACACAGGGACAGGTGTGGACAGGTGAGGACAGGTGAGGACAGGAGAGGACAGGTGAGGACAGGTGTGGACAGGTGAGGACAGGTGAGGACAGGTGAGGACAGGTGAGGACAGGTGTGGACAGGTGAGGACAGATGAGGACAGGAGAGGACAGGTGAGAACAGGTGAGAACAGGTGAGAACAGGTGAGGACAGGTGAGAACAGGTGAGGACAGGTGAGGACAGGTGAGGACAGGTGAGGACAGGTGAGGACAGGTGAGAACAGGTGAGAACAGGTGAGAACAGGTGAGGACAGGTGAGAACAGGTGAGGACAGGTGAGGACAGGTGTGGACAGGTGAGGACAGGTGAGGACAGGTGAGGACAGATGAGGACAGGAGAGGACAGGTGAGAACAGGTGAGAACAGGTGAGAACAGGTGAGGACAGGTGAGAACAGGTGAGGACAGGTGAGGACAGGTGAGGACAGGTGAGGACAGGTGAGGACAGATGAGAACAGGTGAGAACAGGTGAGAACAGGTGAGGACAGGTGAGAACAGGTGAGGACAGGTGAGGACAGGTGTGGACAGGTGAGGACAGGTGAGGACAGGTGAGGACAGATGAGGACAGGAGAGGACAGGTGAGGACAGGTGAGAACAGGTGAGAACAGGTGAGGACAGGTGAGAACAGGTGAGGACAGGAGAGGACAGGTGAGGACAGGTGTGGACAGGTGAGGACAGGTGAGGACAGGTGAGGACAGGTGAGGACAGGAGAGGACAGGTGAGGACAGGTGAGGACAGGTGAGGACAGGTGAGGACAGGAGAGGACAGGTGAGGACAGGTGAGGACAGGAGAGGACAGGTGAGGACAGGTGGGGACAGGTGTGGACAGGTGAGGACAGATGAGGACAGGAGAGGACAGGTGAGAACAGGTGAGAACAGGTGTGGACAGGTGAGGACAGATGAGGACAGGAGAGGACAGGTGAGAACAGGTGAGAACAGGTGAGAACAGGTGAGAACAGGTGAGGACAGGTGAGAACAGGTGAGGACAGGTGAGGACAGGTGTGGACAGGTGAGGACAGGTGAGGACAGGTGAGGACAGATGAGGACAGGAGAGGACAGGTGAGAACAGGTGAGAACAGGTGAGAACAGGTGAGGACAGGTGAGAACAGGTGAGGACAGGAGAGGACAGGTGAGGACAGGTGTGGACAGGTGAGGACAGGTGAGGACAGATGAGGACAGGAGAGGACAGGTGAGAACAGGTGAGGACAGATGAGGACAGGAGAGGACAGGTGAGGACAGATGAGGGACAGGTGAGTCAGTGACCTGTCTCACCGTCGTAGGTGAAGAAGGTCCCGTCTTTAAAAACCACCACAGCCGGCAGAGACGGGAGAGAGACGGCCTGCAAGACATGATGATGTCACCTGTCAGCTGTGACATCACAACTACACTGTGACATCACAACTCTGCTGTGATGCTGTGACAATAGAACAGTAGAACAACAGTAGAACACCAGTAGAACACCAGTAGAACCCAGTAGAACACCAGTAGAACCCAGTAGGATACTAGAACAGTAGAACACCAGTAGAACACCAGTAGAACAAAAGTAGGTAGAACAACAGTAGAACACCAGTAGAACCCAGTAGGACACTAGAACAGTAGAACCATGTAGAACAGCAGTAGAACGCAGTAGACACAGTAGAACCCAGTAGAACAACAGCAGAACAACAGTAGAACACAGTAGAACAACAGTAGAACACAGTAGAACAACAGTAGAACAACAGGAGAACAACAGTAGAACACAATAGAACAACAGTAGAACAACAGTAGAACAACAGTAGAACACAATAGAACAACAGTAGAACACAGTAGAACCCAGTAGAACACAACAGAACAACAGTAGAACAGCAGTAGAACCCAGTAGAACAGCAGTAGAACCCAGTAGAACCCAGTAGAACCCAGTAGAACAGCAGTAGAACAACAGGAGAACAGCAGTAGAACCCAGTAGAACAGCAGTAGAACCCAGTAGAACCCAGTAGAACCCAGTAGAACAGCAGTAGAACAACAGGAGAACCCAGTAGAACACCAGTAGAACAGCAGTAGAACCCAGTAGAACCCAGTAGAACACCAGTAGAACAGCAGTAGAACCCAGTAGAACAGCAGTAGAACCCAGTAGAACAGCAGTAGAACAACAGGAGAACAGCAGTAGAACCCAGTAGAACAGCAGTAGAACCCAGTAGAACACCAGTAGAACAGCAGTAGAACCCAGTAGAACACCAGTAGAGCAATAGAACCGACCTTGGGGAGAACGTCTCTGGTAGCAGAGAAGAAGTACGTGTGGACGATGAGTTCCTCGGCTGCAGACGTGTAGTTTCCCTGGAAACACATCACAGGTCAGCTGTGTGTCTGTGTGTAGGTGTGTGTGTGTGTGTGTGTGTGTGTGTGTGTGTGTGTGTGTGTGTGTGTGTGTGTGTCTGTGTGTGCGTGTGTGTACCTTTAGCTGTGATGTGGTTCCAACGTAAACAAACATGACATCACGCTCGTTCATGGCGTGTTGGAAAAGCTGCAGACTGGTCAGGGATCGCACCAGAGGCCTGGACAACACAACACAACACACACAACACAACACAACACAACACAACACAACACAACACAACACAACACAACACAACACAACACACACAACACAACATACAACACACACAATACAACACAACACAACACACACAACACAACACACAACACACACAACACACACAACACAACACACAACACAGCACACAACACAACACAACATACAACACACACAACACAGCACACAATACAACACAACACAGCACACAACACAACATACAACACAACACAAGACACAGTCAGAGAACAGTTGTTGTTATTGTTGTGTTGTTGTTGTTGTTGTTGTTGTTGTTGACGTGTTGTTGTGTTGTTCTCACCCTCCCACGCGGCGAGCGAAGTCCAAGATGGCGTCCGTGGTTCTGGGTCCTGAGTAGTTGTACTTGACGCCCTTCTTCAGCCTGACAACATACAACATCTGTTTACACATCTGCCCAGACCGTGCTGTCGTCTGATTGGTCGACCTGCAGTGATGTCATCGTCAGGACTTACATGAGGATGGTCGGATAACCTCTGACCTTGAACTCTTTGGCCAAACCTACGGAAAGAAACACACCTGTCATCACTGACCTGGTCACCGCGGTAACGCAGCGAGGAGGGATGGAGCGTTACACTGATGCTGCATTCAGGTGCAGTCGGACAGACGGCCGTCACTAACGAACCAGATGTCACTGCCTCGTGCTGACGGAACGCTTGTTTACATAGAGGTTGTTTACACTTGTTTACATAGAGGTTGTTTACACTTGTTTACATAGAGGTTGTTTACACTTGTTTACATAGAGGTTGTTTATGCCGTTACCTGCAGCGTCGTCCGTCTGCCCAATTTCACCTGAATGCAGCATGAAGAATATACAACCACAACGCTAGAGGGAGGAACTCTACGTAATGTCCCTTTAAGACTTTTATTTTGACGGGGAGACTGACCAGTGTTCACAGTTGCATCTGATTTTCCGACGTTGACCGGAGAACCAAGACTCCGGAGTTCGGAGCCGACCTGGTGCCAAACGGGATCCATCTGTTTACACAGCGTGCACCAGGGCGCGTAGAACTGCACACACACACACACACACACAGGGCGAGTCGTTAGGGTCAAAGGTCACCTGCTGCACACTCTGACATCACACTGATGCTGTATTGATCTAATAACTAATAATCAATAGCCGACCGACCTTAATCAGCCAGATGTCGTCGTCTCCTGTCGTCTCCATGAACCTGAAACACAGACTCATTATTCATCCTCCAAAATAAAAGCCCCTGGGATCCAGGAAGGAAACAGGAAACCTTCACAATAAAAGTCTGAAGATGAGTGAGATGGACTGAGACGGTACGGAGGCTCAGAGAGGACAAAAGAGGTCTACTCACGAGTCGTCCAGCTCGTCCACGAAGGCCGAGGCCAGAGACACACATAGCAGCACTGACGCGCACGCACACACACACACACACACAGGTGGGGGACAGAGGAGACAAATGTCAGCAAAGACAATAAGTTGTTAAAGATGGAGACGTGGACACATGGACACATAGAGACATGAAGAGGGAGGAACTCCTGCGTAATGTCCCTTTAAGACTGTCTCTGTGAGGACGTAATGTCCCTTTAAGGCTGTCTCTGTGAGGACGTAATGTCCCTTTAAGGCTGTCTCTGTGAGGACGTAATGTCCCTTTAAGGCTGTCTCTGTGAGGACGTAATGTCCCTTTAAGGCTGTCTCTGTGAGGACGTAATGTCCCTTTAAAGCTGTCTCTGTGAGGACGTAATGTCCCTTTAAAGCTGTCTCTGTGAGGACGTAATGTCCCTTTAAGGCTGTCTCTGTGAGGACGTAATGTCCCTTTAAGAGTGTCTCTGTGAGGACGTAATGTCCCTTTAAGGCTGTCTCTGTGAGGACGTAATGTCCCTTTAAGGCTGTCTCTGTGTCTCTGTGAGGACGTAATGTCCCTTTAAGGCTGTCTCTGTGAGGACGTAATGTCCCTTTAAGGCTGTCTCTGTGAGGACGTAATGTCCCTTTAAGGCTGTCTCTGTGTCTCTGTGAGGACGTAATGTCCCTTTAAGAGTGTCTCTGTGAGGACGTAATGTCCCTTTAAGGCTGTCTCTGTGAGGACGTAATGTCCCTTTAAGGCTGTCTCTGTGAGGACGTAATGTCCCTTTAAGGCTGTCTCTGTGAGGACGTACCTGAGAAGACGACTCGTGTCCTCGTGTCCAACATGTCGACTGATGCAGATTAACGTCGGAGCTGATCCTCAACAGATGGAGGATTAACAGGATCTATTCAAACCACACAGCTTTATCGACAACAGACACAATACACAACAATACACAACAGTACATAACAATACGTGTCCAACATGTCACTGAACAGATTAACACAATACACAACAATGGAGGACACAGGATCTACAAACAACAGTACATAACAATACACAATACACAACAATACACAACAGTACATAACAATACACAACAATACACAACAATACACAATACACAACAATACACAACAGTACATAACAATACACAACAATACACCACAGTACACAATAGTACACAATACACAACCAGACCGGTTCAGACCAGATCCACAACAATACAGACCAGATCCACCAACCGGTTCAGACCAATCCAGACAATACAGACCAGATCCACCAGGCCGGTTCAGACCAGATCCAGACCGGTTCAGACCAGATCCACCAGGCCGGTTCAGAACAGATCCACCAGACCGGTACAGACCAGATCCACCAGGCCGGTTCAGACCAGATCCACCAGGCCGGTTCAGACCAGATCCACCAGGCCGGTTCAGACCAGATCCACCAGGCCGGTTCAGACCAGATCCAGACCGGTTCAGACCGGTTCAGACTGAGGGATCCAGCCAGAGTCCGGATCAGACCTGATCCACCAGGCTGGTGGAGCAGGAACCGCTCCGTTGTCACTTTGTTGTTCAGCACTTTTGTTTAAATAAAGTTTTCCAGGTTCCCGGTTAGTTCCCAGATCCAGACCTGTGTGTAGTTTCCTGTGTGTGTAGTTCAGACTGTGTGGAGTTAGTGGTAGCTCTGAGTTCCCTGTGGAGTTTCCTGTGTGTAGTTCCCTGTGTAGTTTCAGTGTAGTTCCCTGTGTGTAGTTTCCTGTGTGTGTTTCCTGGTGGAGCAGGAACCGCTCCGTTGTCACTTTGTTGTTCAGCACTTTTGTTTAAATAAAGTTTTCCTGTGTGTGTAGTTCCCTGTGTGTAGTTCCCTGTGTGTGTAGTTCCCTGTGTGTAGTTTCCTGTGTGTGTAGTTCCCTGTGTGTAGTTCCCTGTGTGTGTAGTTCCCTGTGTGTAGTTTCCTGTGTGTAGTTCCCTGTGTGTAGTTTCCTGTGTGTAGTTCCCTGTGTGTAGTGTTGTGTAGATTGATGATTCCTGAACAGAAACTTTTCATCTTTAGTTTTTATTGGCCTTAAAAAACATTCCAATGGTGACATCATCAGGATGACTGGTGACATCATCAGGATGACTGGTGACATCATCAGGACGACTGGTGACATCATCAGGATGACTGGTGACATCATCAGGATGACTGGTGAAATGCCGTCGGTGATGTCACAGGACTGCGTGCTGGGGCGCGGCGTGGTGGCGGCGGACGTGTCTGAGCAGCAGCTGACGGTCCGGACTCGAGTACTCGCACTGTCGGCATGGAAACGCCTCTCCCGTGTGGTGGCGGCGGGCGTGCAGGTCCAGACTCTTCTTCTGGATGCTGAGAGACAAAGGATGATCAGCCGTTACTATGGCTACGGCGGCCGGTCGCCCTGAGCACCATTACCGTGGCGATGCGTGCGTTACCTGCTGTAGTCGCAGTGCTGACAGCGGTACGGCTTCTCCTGGCTGTGAGTCCGCAGGTGGCGCCGCAGAGAGCTGCTGTCGATGGAGGCGTAGGGACACACTGCACACCTGTAGGGACGCTCACCTGGACGCACAACCAGACACACAACTCAGCACACCTGTAGGGACGCTCACCTGGACGCACAACCAGACACACAACTCAGCACACCTGTAGGGACGCTCACCTGGACGCACAACCAGACACACAACTCAACGCACACCTGCACACCTGTAGGGGACGCTCACCTGGACGCACAACCACAGACACACAACTCAGCACACCTCAACACACCTGTAGGGACGCTCACCTGGACGCACAACCAGACACACAACTCAGCACACCTGTAGGGACGCTCACCTGGACGCACAACCAGACACACAACTCAGCACACCTGTAGGGACGCTCACCTGGACGCACAACCAGACACACAACTCAGCACACCTGTAGGGACGCTCACCTGGACGCACAACCACAGACACACAACTCAGCACACCTGTAGGGACGCTCACCTGGACGCACACAACTCAGCACACCTGGACGCTCACAGCCAGACACACAACTCAGCACACCTGTAGGGACGCTCACCTGGGGACACACAACTCAGCACACCTGTAGGGACGCTCACCTGGACGCACAACCAGACACACAACTCAGCACACCTGTAGGGACGCTCACCTGGACGCACAACCAGACACACAACTCAGCACACCTGTAGGGACGCTCACCTGGACGCACAACCAGACACACAACTCAGCACACCTGTAGGGACGCTCACCTGGACGCACAACCAGACACACAACTCAGCACACCTGTAGGGACGCTCACCTGGACGCACAACCACAGACACACAACTCAGCACACCTGTAGGGACGCTCACCTGGACGCACAACCAGACACACAACTCAGCACACCTGTAGGGACGCTCACCTGGACGCACAACCAGACACACAACTCAGCACACCTGTAGGGACGCTCACCTGGACGCACAACCAGACACACAACTCAGCACACCTGTAGGGACGCTCACCTGGACGCACAACCAGACACACAACTCAGCACACCTGTAGGGACGCTCACCTGGACGCACAACCAGACACACAACTCAGCACACCTGTAGGGACGCTCACCTGGACGCACAACCAGACACACAACTCAGCACACCTGTAGGGACGCTCACCTGGACAGACACACAACTCAGCACACCTAGGGACGCTCACCTGGACGCACAACCAGACACACAACTCAGCACAACAGACACACAACTCAGCACACCTGTAGGGACGCTCACCTGGACACACAACTCAGCACACCTGTAGGGACAACCACCAGACACACAACTCAGCACACCTGTAGGGACGCTCACCTGGGCACAACCAGACACACAACTCAGCACACCTGTAGGGACACCTGGACGCACAACCAGACACACAACTCAGCACACCTGTAGGGACGCTCACCTGGACAGCACAACCAGACACACAACTCAGCACACCTGTAGGGACGCTCACCTGGACGCACAACCACAGACACACAACTCAGCACACCTGGACGCTCACCTGGACGCACAACCACAGACACACAACTCAGCACACCTAGGGACGCTCACCTGGACGACAGACACACAACTCAGCACACCTGGACGCTCACCTGGACGCACAACCAGACACACAACTCAGCACACCTGTAGGGACGCTCACCTGGACGCACAACCACACACACAACTGCACACCTGTAGGGACGCTCACCTGGACACAACCAGACACACAACTCAGCACACCTGTAGGGACGCTCACCTGCACAACCAGACACACAACTCAGCACACCTGTAGGGACGCTCACCAACACACAACTCAGCACACCACACCTGGACGCACAACCAGACACACAACTCAGCACACCTGTAGGGACGCTCACCTGGACGCACAACCACAGACACACAACTCAGCACACCTGTAGGGACGCTCACCTGGACGCACAACCACAGACACACAACTCAGCACACCTGTAGGGACGGGACGACACACAACTCACCTGGACGCACAACCACAGACACACAACTCAGCACACCTGTAGGGACGCTCACCTGGGCACAACAGCTCACCTGGACGCACAACAGACACACAACTCAGCACACCTGTAGGGACGCTCACCTGGAACACACCACAGACACACAACTCAGCACACCTGTAGGGACGCTCACCTGGACGCACAACCACAGACACACAACTCAGCACACCTGTAGGGACGCTCACCTGGACGCACAACCACAGACACACAACTCAGCACACCTGTAGGGACGCTCACCTGGACGCACAACCACAGACACACAACTCAGCACACCTGTAGGGACGCTCACCTGGACGCACAACCACAGACACACAACTCAGCACACCTGTAGGGACGCTCACCTGGACGCACAACCACAGACACACAACTCAGCACACCTGTAGGGACGCTCACCTGGAGCTCTAGTTCCCTGTGTTTAGTTCCCTGAGTAGTTCCCTGTGTGTGTAGTTCCCTGTGTGTGTAGTTCCCTGTGTGTGTAGTTCCCTGTGTAGTTCCCTGTGTGTGTTTACCTGTGTGTGTGTAGTTCCCTGTGTGTAGTTCCCTGTCTGTGTGTAGTTCCCTGTGTGTGTGTACCTGTGTGTGTGTAGTTCCCTGTGTGTAGTTCCCTGTGTGTGTAGTTCCCTGTGTGTGTTTACCTGTGTGTGTAGTTCCCTGTGTAGTTCCCTGTGTGTGTTTACCTGTGTGCGTCCTCAGGTGCTGCAGCAGCGAGGCCTTCAGCCGGCTGCAGTACGAGCAGTGAGGACAGCTGAAGGGTTTGTCTCCTCCATGGACGCCACGGTGACGTCTCAGCGTCAGCTTGGACGAGAACTTCCTGTAGAGACACGTCGCAGGTGAGACGACCAATCGCTGCACCGGTCACACCTGGTAAGGGATTGTGGGTAATGTAGTCACCTGTGACACAGCGAGCAGCTGAACCCAGACGTCTGCTCCGCCTCCTCCTCCTCTTCTTCTGCTGTCTTTCTCCTGCTCTTCTTCTTCTTCTTCTTCCTCCTCTCGGCGGCGCGCGGCCGCGACGCAGCCCTGGAACCAGCAAAACACAGACCGGGTCAGACCAGGTCAGACTGGGTCAGACCGGGTCAGACCGGGCCAGACCGGGTCAGACCGGGTCAGACCGGGCCAGACCGGGTCAGACCGGGTCAGACTGAGGGTTCTGCTTCTGGTTCTGGTGCAGTGTGATGTTCAGGTGTCTACCTGTCTGTATGCTCTGCCCCCTTCACTCCTGCTCCTCCAATCAGCAGGCCCCTCCTTTCATCTGGAAGAATCAAAGCTGTCACTGTTTCTGTTTGTGTTGTTAATGATTGATTGATTGATTGATTGATTGATTGATTGATTGATTGATTGATTGATTGATTGATTGATTGATTGATTGATTGATTGATTGATTGATTGATTGTCACAGTCGTCCTGACCTGAATATCTGGTGTGTTGATATGTTTTGTTAGCATCACAGCTCAACGCCTCCTGCTCTTCCTGCTCCTCCTTCTGCTCCTGCTCCTCCTGCTGCTTCTCCTGCTGCTCCTCCTGCTCCTGCTCCTCCTCTTGCTCCTGCTCCTCCTGCTCCTCCTGCTGCTCTTGCTCCCTCCTCCTCCTCCTCCTCCTCCTGCAGCTCCTCCAGTGCGGCTGCAGCTCCTCCCAGCTGGCGGCCGTGCGGCTGCAGCCGACGCAGCCGAAGCCTCCGGCCGCGCGGTGCGAGCGGACGTGGACGTCCAGCAGGCGCCGCGACGGCAGCTTCACCGGACACAGGAAACACGGCAGCCTCCGCCTGGATGCCACGCGCTGCTGCAGGGTCTGTGTCGGGGGGGGAGGTGGGGGTAGGGAGGGGGCGCTGGGAGGGGGGGGAGGAGGCCTGGCAGCTGAGATACGACACAGTCCCAGAGTCATGAGGTGAGCGGACTGAGCCATCTCCTCCTGAGTGGCTGGGGGGGCGATCAGGTCCACTGACCCCCCCTTCAGGGGGAAGATGGACTCCTCCCCCTCGCCCCCCTCCTCCTCCTCAAACAGAGTACTGACCTGCAAACACAAGAAGAGACAGTTCAGCCTCCTCTCTTCTGATTGGTTGACAGACACGCCCAAGCTGTCAGCAGACCGACGCCCTGTCGTACCTTTGGACGCCGACAGCGTTCAAATAAGCGCCGAGTCCCAAATAGCAAAATATTTTTTATATTAAACGCCCAACCCAAATAATCGCCGGGTCAAACATTATTTTTCTGGTAGCCAAAATGCAACTAGAACGGGTGTCTCGAGACACTGAAGGCGGCGGAGGACTGACGAGACGCCTCTCAGCTGGTTGCTCCTCCCCGGTCTGTCCTCCTCTCATCCGCACTTCAGCACCTGTCTGTACAGTGTCAGCTTGGCTCGGCTCGCTCCTTGTAAATGACTTACTCATATGCGTATTTAGGCTATACGTTGCATTATTAAAAAACAGAAAAGGATGGTGGAGTGAGCCAACACGAGGTGCTGAAGTGAGGGAGAGGAGTGGAGAGACTGGGCGTCCACTGGGTTGTTGCAACTCACGGCGGATCAGGAGGGGCGGAGGACCGACATAACCGTAATGTCTCAAAAAAACACATCGTTCCTCCGCCGCCTGCCGCCACGGAGTGAAGCCTCTCTTTCCCCAGAAGGAAGTCCAGGTTGAACACTTTATTCCCAAATAAACGCAGGTACCTAATAAATGCAGGTCTCTAATAAATGCAGGTCCCTAATAAACGCAGGTCCCAAATAAAGCCGGGTCCCAAATAAACGCAGGTCCCTAATAAACGCAGGTCCCTAATAAACGCAGGTCCCAAATAAACGTAGGTCCCAAATAAACGCGGGTCCCAAATAAACGCGGGTCCCAAATAAACGCGGGTCCCAAATAAACGCAGGTCCCAAATAAACGCGGGTCCCAAATAAACGCGGGTCCCAAATAAACGCGGGTCCCAAATAAACGCGGGTCCCAAATAAACGCGGGTCCCAAATAAACGCGGGTCCCTAATAAACGCAGGTCCCTAATAAACGTAGTTCCCAAATAAACGCAGGTCCCAAATAAATGCAGGTCCCTCATAAACGCAGGTCCCAAATAAACGCTGGTTGATTTGAGCGATTTAAATAAATGCCTGGGCCTTTATTTGAAGTTTTACGGTAATCGATTTTCATGAATAAGTTACACAATGTCCCTTTGAAAAACAAAAAGTGAAACGTACGTACGCGTTTACGTCACAGCCGTGCGCCTACGGTGGCCCTGAAGGCAAATCAGAAAACAACACAACGGACTGAGACGTAGCAGGTCGGAACCGTCTGGCGACAGGAGTCGTCTCTGATTGGACGAAGGACCCGATCCGTCCGGTGTTACGGCCCGACAGGTTCCTTCGTCCAATCAGTCATCATCTGTTTCCTCGTTACACAACAAACATGTCGGATTACACAAACTGTTACATCACCGTCCCAAAAACACGCAAGTTGGAACACGTCTGTTCAGGTGTGAACAGGGTTGGCTGCTGCTGATTGGCTGGAACGCAGCCGTACAGTGTAGTAGTGTGTGTGTGTGTGTGTGTGTGTGTGTGTGTGTGTGTGCCAGGTGTGTGTCACCTCACAGGTGTGTGCGACCTCAGTGCTGATGTCACAGGTGGGCGGGCTCATGGTGTCCAGCATGTTGTAGAGCAGGAAGTCCTCGTCCTCGTCGCTCGGCTTCGACTCTGCGTTCAGATCCAGCTGGTAGGGCGACGGCGCCCTGCTGAGCCCCGCCCCCTCGCCGCCTTTAGTCCCGCCCCCTTCCTCGGCCTCCTGCAGGTAGGCAAGGTCGTCTTTAGCCCCGGCCCCTCCTTCGGCCTCCTGCAGGTAGGCAAGGTCGTCTTTAGCCCCGCCCCCTCCTTCGGCCTCCTGCAGGTAGGCGAGGCCGTCTTTAGCTCCGCCCCCTCCTTCGGCCTCCTGCAGGTAGGCGAGGCCGTCTTTAGCTCCGCCCCCTCCTTCGGCCTCCTGCAGGTAGGCGAGGCCGTCTTTAGCTCCGCCCCCTCCCTGCAGGAAGGCGAGTTCCGGTTGGCGGTGGCGGAGGTCCAGGTGGCGGCGGATGGCGGTCTGGACGCCGCAGGTGAACTGACAGAGTCTACAGCGGTAGAGTTCGACCAGGAAGGACTCGACCAACCCCCCCGCCCCCCCCAGCCCCTCCACCTGCCCACAGTACAGACTGGAGCTCATAGCTCCGCCCACCACCTGCAGCGTCACGGGGCTGATGTCACTGAACCGCCGCTCCACCCACGACATCGGCTCGTCTGATTGGACCGCGGCCTCGAGCCCTGCAGCTGTCAACAAACAAACAGGACAGGAGTAAACAACGACAGCCACGTCACATGACAGTGATGACATCATCACCTGAGACCAGCAGTTAAACTACATAAACTACAGAAGCAACTAAGCAAACTCGGTTTTATATTGTTTTCATACTAGTGCACGTATGTTCTAGTGTGCAATAGAATATATTCAATTAGAACATTAGAATATATTCCTTGTTAGAATAACTAGAGTGCATTAGAATATAAGGTTCTAGAATGAACATGTTCTTGACTGGAAGGTTTTGATTGATCTGCACCAGCTGACACCTACAAGAAGCACTTGGTAACTTTTTTCATGAAATGATGAACTTTACTGATTATCCATCTGATCGCTCCACAGACTGCATATAACAAAAAAAACAAAAAAAAAAGTTTACAGCAGCATCGGTTACCATGGTGATGTAGCCGGGTTAGCGGCATGTTTTGAGCTGGTTAGCCTCTGCCTGTAGCTAAGCTAGTTAGCTTCAGCTGTGTTTACATCGATAAATAAATAAATAAATAAATGTGTTCAAAAGCAGCGATAACGTGCTCAGCATCCCTGTTGATTCCCAGCCAACAAGTCACATGCTGGTTTGGAACCAGTTCAAAGACCCAAGACCCGGTGCTGACCAAAGGCAATAAACCGGCTGTGTCATTCAGCAACATAGATCAGCTTAATAACTCCCAGGTCATGTGACCAGTTTTGGCTGGAATCAAATGGGATGGGAAGCTTTGAATGAACACAGCTCCATTTGACACTTTTTATGAATTTCCGTGGTCTCATCCTGTCATAATGTAAATATCATTATTTTTAGTTAATTTCGGAGGGACAGTGCATGCCAATGAACATCTCTTCACCAGGAATAAGATGTAAACAAGCCGGAGTGTAGCCAGAGACTCATTTCCATCCGTTGTCCCCAAAGACATTAAAAGTGCAAGAAGCAAACAAAACAAAGCAGCATCGGTTCCCCATGGTCTCACCTGGTTTAGACGGCGGTATGTTGCTCCCCTGGTTAGCTTCAACTGGTCTCCCGGTGATAAGTCCCTGTCCCAGCTGCTGGTTTGGAACCAGTTCAAAGACCCAAGACCCGGTGCTGACCAGGCACTGGCTCCGAACCAGCACCGGGACCAGAACCAGCACTGTTTCTTCTTCGGGACCAGCTCTCTGCTCAGCTTCACGGGACCAGTTGGTCCTCCAGCGCCCCCTGCCGCTTCTGACGCTGCTGTCACATAGATATATAATATAATATAATACAGCCATGACATATACACATAGATATATACCATAATATAATACAGCCATGACATATACACATAGATATATGCCATAATATAATACAGCCATGATATATACACATAGATATATACCATAATATAATACAGCCATGACATATACACATAGATATATACCATAATATAATACAGCCATGATATATACACATAGATATATACCATAATATAATACAGCCATGACAGTGGGGCAAAAAAAGTATTTAGACAGCCACCAATTGTGTAAGTTTTCCCATTAAAAAGATGAGAGAGGCTTCATTTTCACCATAGGTCGCCTGCTATACCTCAACTATGAGAGACAAAATGAGAAAAAAAAATCCAGAAAATCACATTGTCTGATTTTTAAAGAATTTATTTGCAAATTATGGTGGAAAATAAGTATTTGGTCAACTACAAACAAGCAAGATGTCTGGTTTTCACAGACCTGTAACTTCTTCTTTAAGAGCCTCCTCAGTCCTCCACTCGTTACCTGTATTAATGGCACCAGTTTGAACTCCTCGTCATATAAAAGACACCTGTCCACAACCTCAAACAGTCACACTCCAAACTCCACTATGGCCAAGACCAAAGAGCTGCCAAAGGACACCAGAAACCAAATTGTAGACCTGCACCAGGCTGGGAAGACTGAATCTGCAATAGGTAAGCAGCTTGGTGTGAAGAAATCAACTGTGGGAGCAATTATTAGGAAATGGAAGACATACAAGACCACTGATAATCTCCTTCGATCTGGGGCTCCACGCAAGATCTCACCCTGTGGGGTCAAAATGATCACAAGAATGGTGAACAAAAATCCCAGAACCACACGCGGGGACCTCGTGAATGACCTGGAGAGAGCTGGGACCAAAGTAATAACACACTACGCCGCCAGGGACTCAGATCCTGCAGCGCCAGACGTGTCCCCTGCTTCAGTCAGTTCATGTCCAGGCCCGTCTGAAGTTTGCTAGAGAGCATTTGGATGATCCAGAAGAGGATTGGGAGAATGTCATATGGTCAGATGAAACCAAAATAGAACTTTTTGGTAAAAACGAGCGGCGCGTCAACATGGCGGCCATCTTGGTAAGGAGGAAGCCATGTCTGTCAACTGTTAACATCACCACAACTCACTGAATATTCAACCCATTCTCAAGCCGTTTGGTTTATTATAGATGTCAGACAGATATTTATGATACAACAACAACAAAATTGAAAAAATAATAAAATTATAATTGTTTTTTTCATGTATTAAACACACAGTTCCGTACTCAGACACACACCCACATGCACACATACACTGAGATGTTGTACAGGGTCTGACTGCTGGTGAGAGGTTTATATGTCTATGGTCAGAAACCTGGACCAAGATGGCCGCTGCGGACAGGACTGAGGACGGGACAGAGGACAGGACCGAGGACAGGACCGAGGACAGAGGACAGGACCGAGGACCGAGGACAGGACCGAGGACAGGACCTGCAGCAGCAGCAGCAGCAGAAGAAGAAGAAGAAGAAGAAGAGAGAGCAGCTCTTGTTTTTAATGACAGAAGAAGAAAGAAAGTAGAAAAAGAGGAAACAGGTCACGCCAGACTGTTTTTGTTTTTCCTTTTCTGACATGACAGGAAGTGTCTGTGTGTGTGTACGTGTGTGTGTGCGTGTGTGTGTGTGTGTGTGTGTGTGTGTGTGTGTCTGTGTGTGTGTACGTGTGTGTGTGTGTGTGCGTGTGCGTGCAACGTCATCGAAACAGGAATAAACCACATTGCGTGACAGTGTTGTTGCACAGAGGAGCAAGGTTGCATGACAAGAAGCAACCGCACACATGCACACGCACACACATACGCACGTGCGCGCACGCACACACACACACACTTTCACACATTCACTTACATTACTGTCCTACTGTGTCTCTACTGCTGTCATGTAATGTAGTGGAATGAAGTCATGTCCACTAGAGACATTAGAGACACATTAGAGACATTAGAGAGACAGTAGAGACATTAGAGACACATTAGAGACATTAGAGACATTAGAGAGACACAGAGACAGAGACACATTAGAGACATTAGAGAGACACAGAGACAGTAGAGACATTAAAGAGTGACACATTAGAGACATTAGAAGGACAGTAGAGACAGAGACAGTAGAGACACAGTAGAGACATATGAGAGACAGTAGAGACATTAGAGTGACACAGAGACATTAGAGAGACAGTAGAGACATTATAGAGTGACACATTAGAGACATTAGAGAGACAGTAGAGACAGAGACAGTAGAGACAGAGACAGTAGAGAGACACATTAGAGACATTAGAGAGACAGTAGAGATATTAGAGAGAGACATTAGAGACAGTAGAGAGACAGTAGAGACATTAGAGTGACACATTAGAGACATTAGAGAGACAGTAGAGACAGTAAAGACACATTGGAGACATAAGAGACATTAGAGAGACACAGAGACAGAGACACATTAGAGACATTAGAGAGACACAGAGACAGTAGAGACATTAAAGAGTGACACATTAGAGACATTAGAAGGACAGTAGAGACAGAGACAGTAGAGACACAGTAGAGACATATGAGAGACAGTAGAGACATTAGAGTGACACAGAGACATTAGAGAGACAGTAGAGACATTATAGAGTGACACATTAGAGACATTAGAGAGACAGTAGAGACAGAGACAGTAGAGACAGAGACAGTAGAGAGACACATTAGAGACATTAGAGAGACAGTAGAGATATTAGAGAGACACATTAGAGACAGTAGAGAGACAGTAGAGACATTAGAGTGACACATTAGAGACATTAGTGACACATTAGAGACAGTAAAGACACATTGGAGACATAAGAGAGACAGTAGAGACATTTTATAGAGAAAGCAGAGATTTTAGAGACATTAAAAACACTATGGGCTCAAACTGCAGTGCTGGTTTATGGTCAGATGTTTAGTAGAGATGTTAGAGACACAGATGTTTACTGCCAGATGTTTAGAGACATTAGAGCCAGACTGTTTAGAGACAGATGTTTACACAGCCAGCTGACATTTAGACAGCTGTTTAGCCAGATGTTTAGCCAGATGTTCAGGGCCAGACATTAGAGACACAGCTGTTTACTGACCAGATGTTTACATCCAGATGTTTAGACCATTAGTTTACTGCCAGCTGTTTAGAGACAGATGTTCAGGGACACATCAGATGTTTAGAGACACATTAGAGACATTAGAGACCAGCTGACATTAGAGACACATCAGCTGTTTAGACACCAGATGTTAGGGAGACAGATTAGAGACATTAGAGAGACAGTAGAGACATTGTTTACATCAGATGTTTAGAGACACATTAGAGTTTAGCCAGCTGTTTAGAGACAGATGTTCAGGGCCAGATGTTTAGAGACAGCATTAGAGACAGATGTTTAGCCAGATGTTTACTGCCAGATGTTCAGGGCCAGATGACACATCAGAGACATTAGAGACAGATTAGAGACATTAGATGTTTAGACAGCTGTTTACATTAGATGTTCAGGGCCAGAGTTAGAGACACATTAGAGACATTAGAGACCAGCTAGAGACATTAGAGTTTAGAGACTGTTTAGAGACTGTTTAGAGCCAGCTGTTTACATCAGATGTTTACACAGCCAGCTGTTTAGCCAGATGTTCAGGGCCACATTAGAGACAGATGTTTACATTAGAGACACATTAGAGACATTAGAGACACAGTAGAGACATTAGAGACACATCAGAGACATTAGAGACACATTAGAGACATTAGAGACACAGTAGAGACATTAGAGACACATCAGAGACATTAGAGACACATTAGAGACATTAGAGAGACAGTAGAGACCAGCTGTTTAGAGACTGTTTTAGCCAGACTGTTTAGAGACACAGAGAGACATTTAGACAGCTGTTTAGAGATGTTCAGGGCCAGACACATCAGAGACATTAGAGACACAGTAGAGACATTAGAGACACAGTAGAGACATTAGAGAGACAGTAGAGACATTAGAGACACAGTAGAGACATTAGAGACACAGTAGAGACATTAGAGACACAGTAGAGACATTAGAGACACAGTAGAGACATTAGAGAGACAGTAGAGACATTTTATAGAGAAAGCAGAGATTTTAGAGACATTAAAAACACTATGGGCTCAAACTGCAGTGCTGGTTTATGGTCAGATGTTCACGGCCAGATGTTTACTGCCAGCTGTTTACTGCCAGATGTTCAGGGCCAGATGTTTACTGCCAGATGTTCAGGGCCAGATGTTTACTGCCAGATGTTTACTGCCAGATGTTCAGGGCCAGATGTTCACTGCCAGATGTTCACGGCCAGATGTTTACTGCCGGCTGTTTACGGCCAGCTGTTTACGGCCAGATGTTTACTGCCAGCTGTTTACTGCCAGATGTTTACTGCCAGCTGTTTACTGCCAGATGTTCAGGGCCAGATGTTCACGGCCAGATGTTTACTGCCAGCTGTTTACTGCCAGATGTTTACGGCCAGCTGTTTACGGCCAGATGTTTACTGCCAGCTGTTTACTGCCAGATGTTTACAACCAGCTGTTTACGGCCAGATGTTCACGGCCAGATGTTTACAGCCAGATGTTTACAACCAGCTGTTTACAACCAGTTGTTTACGGCCAGATGTTCACGGCCAGATGTTTACGGCCAGATGTTTACAACCAGTTGTTTACGGCCAGATGTTTACAACCAGCTGTTTACGGCCAGATGTTTACAACCAGTTGTTTACGGCCAGATGTTTACAACCAGTTGTTTACGGCCAGATGTTTACGGCCAGATGTTTACAACCAGTTGTTTACGGCCAGATGTTTACAACCAGTTGTTTACGGCCAGATGTTTACGGCCGGCCAACTCTACAAGACTTCCGACACAATGTTTAGAGCAGCAGGATCAGTGATGATCAGGACGTATGGTCCAGCCTGGGTTCACATCCTGCTATTGGAGATCAACATATACTACATACATACATACATGTATATGTATATGTATATGTATATGTATATGTATATGTATATGTATATGTATATGTATATGTATATGTGCCCATAGTGTGTGTAATGTGTGGCATCTCTCTGTTTTTGGTGCCAGTCACTGCGTGTCAGGTGTGTGTTAGTGTTCGTCCTCTAACAGGAAGTAAACAACTTGAAGAGACACGATGTTCAGTTTGAAAAACCACAGACCTCAATTCTACTACACAGTGTGTGTGTGTGTGTGTGTGTGTCTGTGTGTGTGCGTGTGTCTGTCTGTCTGTGTGTGTGTGTGTGTGTGTGTGTGTGTGTGTCTGTGTGTGTGCGTGTGTGTGCGTGTCTTGATTAAGGCGCCACTTCGTTGCTCCGCCTCCTTCACTTCTGCTTTCACTCGTCACTGTGGTTTAACGGACACAAAGTTCAGACTGACAGACAGAGAGACGAGGACACGAGGAGGCGACGACTGTAAGTCCACACCTGTCTCTGTCTTATGTCTCTGTCTTTGTGTCTCTGTGTCTGTCTTCACTAGTTACTATTTATTTTAGACCAGTCTGTCTTACAGAGCCACAGCTGATCAACACTGATCAATACGGATCAATACTGATTGTTACTGATCAATACTGATTGTTACTGATCAATACTGATCAATACTGATTGTTACTTATTAATACTGATCAATACTGATTGTTACTTATTAATACTGATCAATACTGATTGTTACTTATTAATACGGATCAATACTGATTGTTACTGATCAATACTGATCAATACTGATTGTTACTGATCAATACTGATCAATACTGATTGTTACTTATTAATACTGATCAATACTGATTGTTACTTATTAATACTGATCAATACTGATTGTTACTTATTAATACTGATCAATACTGATCAACATTGATTGTTAGGCAAGGCAATTTTATTAGTATAGCCCGTTTTTTTTTACCACCAGTTCGTCTCAAAGGGCTTTACATCCCATAATAACAACATCTCCGTCCTGGGGAGGGATCCTCCCTCCTCTGTTCTCACCCTGAGCTTTCTCCTGGTTTTCCCTGTTAAAGGGTTTTCCATAGAGTTTCTCCTCAGTGGATGTGAGGGTCTAAGGACAGAGGATGTTGTTATTATGGGATGTGAAGCCCTTTGAGACAGACTGGTGGTAACAACGGGCTATACTAATAAACCTGCCTTGCGACCCTCTGTCCTTAGACCCTCACATCCACTGAGGAGAAACTCCATGGAAAACCCTTTAACAGGGAAAACCAGGAGAAAGCTCAGGGTGAGAACAGGAGGATCCCTCCCCAGGACGGAGACGTTGTTACAGACAAGAACACGGTTTAGAACAGGATGTAGAAACATGTGGGAAGAGCACGTGTATGACGTCACCACAGTCACATGTTTACATGTTTGTCTCCCTCATGAAGCAGCTGATTGGTTGATTTCCTGTTGCCAGGCAGATTTACCTGTGACAACAACTCATCACTGATTGGTTTAATAATCTGAACCTCTGATGTCACGAGGGTTAGGGTAGTAGTACTACATGTACTCTGAGCTGTACTGCAGTACACGTAGAAGTACCATAGTGTAGTACTACATGTACTCTGAGCTGTACTGCAGTACACGTAGAAGTACCATAGTGTAGTACTACATGTACTCTGAGCTGTACTGCAGTACAGGTAGAAGTACCACAATGTAGTAGTACATGTACTCTGAGCTGTACTGCAGTACAGGTAGAAGTACCACAGTGTAGTACTACATGTACTCTGAGCTGTACTGCAGTACACGTAGAAGTACCACAGTGTAGTACTACATGTACTCTGAGCTGTACTGCAGTACACGTAGAAGTACCACAATGTAGTAGTACATGTACTCTGAGCTGTACTGCAGTACAGGTAGAAGTACCACAGTGTAGTACTACATGTACTCTGAGCTGTACTGCAGTACAGGTAGAAGTACCACAGTGTAGTACTACATGTACTCTGAGCTGTACTGCAGTACAGGTAGAAGTACCACAGTGTAGTACTACATGTACTCTGAGCTGTACTGCAGTACAGGTAGAAGTACCACAGTGTAGTAGTACATGTACTCTGAGCTGTACTGCAGTACAGGTAGAAGTACCACAGTGTAGTACTACATGTACTCTGAGCTGTACTGCAGTACAGGTAGAAGTACCACAGTGTAGTACTACATGTACTCTGAGCTGTACTGCAGTACATGTATCCAGTGAACAGTGTGATTCATGTTTTTTGTCTGAGCTGCTACGAGGGATCAATAAATTGTTGTCTTATTGTCTTTTTGTTTGTTTCCTTGAAGGTCACTGACCTCATCGACGTAAACAAACCTCTGACGTCATGACGACCATGGATGACATCACCAACTTCACAGGCTTCACCACCGAGGTAACGAATAGCGACTGATTATCAGTTATTGGTGCGTCGATCTACAGTCTACAGTTTGATGACATCATCAGGTGTGTTGTCTCTTCCTGTCAGGGCGTGTCCACCCTCGGCCCCTCCCCCTTCTCCACCACCGACGACGGCGACTACGAGTACGAGGACATGATGTGCGACCGGGGGTCGGTGCGTCTCTTCAGGAGTCAGTTTGAGCCGCCGCTCTTCTGGCTCATCACGCTGGTGGGCGGAGCCGGGAACCTGGCCGTGGTCTGGATCTACCTGAACTTCCGGCGCCGGCTGAAGACCATGTCGGACGTCTACCTCCTGAACCTGGCGGTGGCCGACCTCCTGTTCCTGTTCACGCTGCCGCTGTGGGCCGCCGAGGCGTCGGGCGGCTGGAGCTTCGGCCCCGTGCTCTGCAGGCTGAACTCGGCGCTCTACAAGGTGAACCTGTTCAGCAGCATGATGCTGCTCACCTGCATCAGCGTGGACCGCTACATCGTCATCGTGCAGGCCGCCAAGGCGCAGAAGTCCAAGATGCAGCGCCTGCGCCGCAGCCGGCTGGTGTGTGTGGGCGTGTGGCTGCTCGCCCTGCTGCTGGCGCTGCCCGAGTTCATCTTCTCCGCCGTCGCCGAGAAGGACGCGCGGCTGCACTGCAGGATGGTGTTCCCCTCGCACGTGGGCAACGTCACCAAGATCGCGGTGCTGTCGCTGCAGGTGAGCATGGGCTTCTGCCTGCCCTTCATCATCATGACCTTCTGCTACAGCGTCATCGTCGCCACGCTGCTGAAGACGCGCAGCTTCCAGAAGCACAAAGCCATGCGCGTCATCCTGGCCGTGGTCGTGGTGTTCGTCCTGTCGCAGCTGCCCCACAACGGCGTGCTGGTGATGGAGGCGGCGCAGGCCTCCAACATGACCATGACGGACTGCAACGAGGTGAAGCGCTTCGACGTGGTGGGGCAGGTGCTGAAGAGCGTGGCCTACCTGCACGCCTGCCTCAACCCCTTCCTCTACGCCTTCGTGGGCCAGCGTTTCCGCCGCGACATCCTTCGGATGCTCCGCTGTGGCCGCCAGGCGCCGGGAAGCAAGAGCACGCTGAGCAAGAGCTGCAAAACGCAGCAGAGCCTGACCCGCCCCTCGATGTCCATGATGTCAGACAGCGACACCTCCCAGGGCTTGTCCCTGTAGACACGCTGCTGCCATGGCAACAGACACTGCCGCTAACATCACCCCCACCATCACCCATTCACCCCTTCATCCCCACCATCAGCCCCCCTCCACCACCATCACCCCTACCCTACCATCACCCATTCACCCCTTCATCCCTACCACCCCCCTCCACCATCAGCCCCCCTCCACCACCATCACCCATTCACCCCTTCATCCCCACCATCAGCCCCCCCACCACCATCACCCATTCACCCCTTCATCCCCACCATCACCCCCTCCACCACCATCACCCATTCACCCCTACCCTACCATCACCCCCTCCCCCCCCCCCTTCATCCCTACCCATTCATCACCCCCTCCCCATTCACCACCATCATTCACCCCTTCATCCCCACCATCACCATCACCCATTCCACCACCATCACCCCCTCCACCACCATCACCCCCTCCACCACCATCACCCCCCCCCTTCCCTCCAGTCTCACTTCATTTTAGCTTCCAGCTGCTTCAAACCCTTGAACCGAGGTCTTGAATGTATCGTGACGCCTTCACAACTCTTTCCAGTGCAGGTTTTTTTGGACTTTCCTGAGTGTTACATGTGAAAACCTTTGACGTCACAAAGTGTTTTTGTTGCTGCTGTTGTTGACGTGTTGAGTCACGTGACCTTTGTTTGCCTCACATGTTGATTGTGTTGGAACAAGAACTGCATCCCATGAGGAAGTAGAACCTTAAACTGAGCCGATCATGTGCTTTTATCTCTGTTGTTGGTTTGTGTCGACTGAACATTAGTTCCTGCTCTGTTGTGTTTCTGATTCTGTACATACGTCTTATTGTAAAGTTAGTCTGTGTGATATTAAAGTGTGTGATATTAAAGTGTGTGATATTAAAGTGTGTGATATTAAAGTGTGTGATATTAAAGTGTGTGTTTGTGTGAAACCTGCAGTTTGTTGAAGTGTGACAAACAGGAAATAGCCTAGATGAACAAAGTCACTGTGTCTTCACATCCTTCCTCCTCTCATCCTGTTGATGTGAGGACGGGAGGAAGATCCGCATCTCAGACTACTGACAGACTACTGACAGGTTACAGACTACTGACAGACTACTGACAGGTTACAGACTACAGACAGACTACAGACAGACTACTGACAGACTACTGACAGACTACTGACAGGTTACAGACAGACTACTGACAGGTTACAGACTACAGACAGACTACTGACAGACTACTGACAGGTTACAGACAGACTACTGACAGACTACAGACAGACTACTGACAGGTTACAGACTACAGACAGACCACAGACAGACTACTGACAGACTACTGACAGACTACTGACAGGTTACAGACAGACTACTGACAGACTACAGACAGACTACAGACAGACAACAGACAGACTACTGACAGGTTACAGACCACAGACAGACTAGTGACAGGTTACAGACAGACTACAGACTACTGACAGACTACTGACAGGTTACAGACTACAGACAGACTACTGACAGACTACTGACAGACTACTGACAGGTTACAGACAGACTACTGACAGACAACAGACAGACTACTGACAGGTTACAGACCACAGACAGACTAGTGACAGGTTACAGACAGACTACAGACTACAGACAGACTACTGACAGGTTACAGACTACAGACAGACTACTGACAGGTTACAGACAGACTACTGACAGACTACAGACAGACTACTGACAGGTTACAGACTACAGACAGACTACTGACAGGTTACAGACTACAGACAGACTACTGACAGACTACTGACAGACTACTGACAGGTTACAGACTACAGACAGACTACTGACAGGTTACAGACTACAGACAGACTACTGACAGGTTACAGACCACAGACAGACTACTGACAGGTTACAGACAGACTACAGACAGACTACTGACAGGTTACAGACCACAGACAGACTAGTGACAGGTTACAGACAGACTACTGACAGACTACTGACAGGTTACAGACTACAGACAGACTACTGACAGACTACAGACAGACTACTGACAGACTACTGACAGACTACTGACAGGTTACAGACAGACTACTGACAGACTACTGACAGACTACAGACAGACTACAGACAGATTCAGCTTTTATTTTGGCGTGGCAGCACAATGAACCTTGTTTATCAGGTTTCGACCACGTATATAAAACAGAAACAGAACCCAAGGAGTAGAAAGTACCCGTATGGGTTAAAATATTACTGAGTAAAGGAAAATAAATACTTCTAAAAGTACCTGAAGTACAGTAACAAAGTATTCGTTGTGGGGCTGGATGTGTTTTTATTTCACACAACGAGGTCAAATGTTACATTTTAACTCTGTTTCATCTCGTGATGCTGCTGCTAAAGGGGCATTCCCCCCAAACTGATCTGATCTGTGACATTAGAACCTGGTTCAGAGACTGAGCTGATGATCCGGTCTGTGTGACAGCAACAGACGGTTAGACCCATGTCACCATGGCAACAGAGACAGGTTTCAGCCTCACCACTTCCTGCTGAGATTGACGGTTGGAGAGTCGAGGGATTTCCACTCAGACAAACAGCCACTGTTACCACGGTGACGTTATGAAACCGTTTGTTCTGTGGAACCACAGAGTCACAGGACCAGTGTCCACGTGACCTCTGACCTCTGACCCCCCCCCCCCCCCCCACCCCCCATGGAGGGTTCAGGTATGGTCTTGTGTGTGTGTTGTATTGTGTGGGTGTGTTTCAGGACTCTTCCTGACCCCCCCCCCCCCCCCCACCCCCCATGGAGGGTTCAGGTATGGTCTTGTGTGTGTGTTGTATTGTGTGGGTGTGTTTCAGGACTCTTCCTGACCCCCCACACACACCCCCGTGCTGATGCAGCTAAATCCCCCATGTGTCCCCTCGGACAAAGCCCCCCCCCCCCCGGGTCCAGGTGGATCCGGAACAAAGCCTCTGTGTTTCCAGAACCCCACGCGGACATAAATGCGGCTCCGCGCGGCTGCCTGCGGTTTGACACCTGCCCCCCCCTCAGCGACCTGGACCCCCCCTCAGCGCCATGCCTCTGCCGCGCCGCCGCTCCTCCTTCCTGGGACAGCCGTCCGCCGAACGCCCGGCCGCTCCCCCCCGGCTGGGCTCCGCGGGCACCGCGGCGCCTCGCGGGGTGTTCGTGGGCTCCGTGGCCCCCCCGCTGGGACACGGCGCCGCCGGCCTGGGCACGCGCGTGTCCCGCCGCGCGCTGGGCATCAGCAGCGTGTTCCTGCAGGGCATGAGGAGCACCGCCGCCCCCGTGCTGCCCCCCCGCCACGGAGACCGGGCGGGCCACGGGGGGGCCGCGGCCGGGCTGAACAGCTGCCTGATGGAATACCGGGACAAGGTCCGAGCCCTGGAGACCCTGAACCAGCAGCTGGAGGAGCAGATCCGCCTCAGCCTGGACCGCAAGGCCTGCAGCGCCGGCGCCTGGGGGCCGCTGCGCCGCGAGTGGGAGGAGGTCTATCGACAGGTGAGACGACGCTGCTGGTGTTGCTAGGAGACTGACGGAACAGGAAGGTCAACACCCTCATCCTTTACAAACAGCTTTAAAGGGACAGTACCATGTTTTTAAAGTGTGGTTGTATGATCTACAAATAGCCCCTAAGTACTTTAACTGCAGTAGAAGACTCTCTGCACTCCTCCCGTTAGCAACGCCAGCCCATAATAGCCCTGCCCAGAGATTTACAACATACATTGTTGTGAATGGACCCAAAGAAACCGCCTATTTTCACGGCCTAAAAGAGGTTTTACCTGAAAAACACTTTAAAAACATGGTACTGTCCCTTTAATCACTGTAAAAACTCTCATTTCTACTCAAAACTAAACTCTTTCCACTTCAAAAACAACTCATCAGCTAAAAATGAACTGTTTTAGATCATTTTCACTTGAACGAAGCAAAAAGTGTCTAAAAAAACAAGTGTGAGTTTTGATCTGCGTCACCGTGGTTACGTGTCTGAAGGAGATATAGAAACCCAGTGGTAAGACGTTCAGTGTGGTTTTTAAAGGGATAGTTCACCCAAAATTCAACTTTCACTCATCATCTCCTCCCCCTCATGTGGACTCAGAGCTGGGAGAGTTTTCAGAGTCCTCCGTCAGGATGGAGGGATCTGGATGTTGGTTGGTGTGGTATCCATGACAACCATTATATGGACAAATCCTGCTGCGTGGACCCCCCGTAACTCAGAGAAGGAACGGAGGACTCTGAAAACTCTCACAGCTCTTAGTCCACATGAGGGGGAGGAGATGATGAGAGAAAGTTGAATTTTGGGTGAACTACTCCTTTAAGGCTGATGACATTATCACCACGCCACAGTTCAGTCCAGGAGTTATTACTGTTATTCTCATGTCACGTCCTCAGAACCGCTGCCTGTCTGTGTGTGTGTGTGTGTGT
The DNA here is from genome assembly GCA_030347415.2 of Decapterus maruadsi. Taxonomy (NCBI): domain Eukaryota; kingdom Metazoa; phylum Chordata; class Actinopteri; order Carangiformes; family Carangidae; genus Decapterus; species Decapterus maruadsi. Next base: position 32,203,764 of record CM064906.1, on the reverse strand, counting down.
GTGTGTGTGTGTGTGTGTGTGTGTGTGTGTGTGTGTGTGTGTGTGTGTGTGTCTGTGTGTGTGTGTGTGTGTGTGTGTGTGTGTCGCCCCCTGGTGGAGGCAGCTGCTCTCAGCGCTGTGTTTTCCTGTGTTTGCTGCAGGTCAGTGAAGCCATCCTGGACAACGCACGGCTGATGCTGCAGACGGAGAACGTCCAGGCCAACGCCGAGGACTTCAAGGACAGGTCAGAGGTCACACACACACACACACAGACACACACACACACACACACACACACACAGACACACACACAGACACACACAGTGACGTGTCCTCGTGTCCAGGTTCGAGAACGAGCAGCCGTTCAGGAAGGCGGTGGAGGAGGAGATCAGCTCTCTGTACAAGGTCATCGACGACGCCAACCTGACGAGGGCGGAGCTCGAGGAGCAGATGGAGAACATGAGGGCGGAGCTTCGCCACCTGGAGCAGCACCACGAGCAGGTCACACACACACACACACACACACACACACTGACATCTAGAATGCCTCGGCAGGGGGCGGAGCCTGCATCAACGCCTCGGCAGGGGGCGGAGCCTGCTGATGTCACAGATCCATGAATGACTCCGTTTCTAGTTGAATCTGGTTCATTGATAATTGGCAGATTATTGATTGGTGATCAGTATTGATGGTTCAGAGCACCGCGGTGACATCACAGTCATGTCAGGACAGATCCAGATGAGCCGGATCGAGACCAGTCTGGACCAGATCCTGGCTCACATCCGCAGCCACTGGGAGAAGGTGACGGAGAAGAACCGCGCCGAGACCGACAGCTACCAGCTGGAGTGAATCTGGTTCATTGATAATTGGTCCAGATTATTGATTGGTGATCAGTATTGATGGTCCCAGAGCACAGGGCGTCCAGGTGACATCACAGTCATGTGACCATGGACGTCCGTCCATGTGGGGACGTGTCCCCGCAGGGCGTCCAGGTGAGGACGTGTCTACAGCCAGATGGCGTGTAGGACGAGTGTCCCCGCAGGGGGTGGACGTGTCCCGCGGAGCGTCCATGTCGAGACGCAGGGGCGTCCATGTCTGGACCAGATCCTGGCTCAGGACATCCGCAGTCCACTGTGAGGACGTGTCCCCGCAAGGGCGGACGTGAACGTGTCCCCGCAGGGGCGTCCATGTGAGGACGTGTCCCCGCAGGAGCGTCCATGTGAGGACGTGTAGGACGCAGGGGCGTCCATGTGAGGACGTGTAGGACGTGTCCCCGCAGGGGCCTCCATGTGAGGACGTGTCCCCGCAGGGGCCTCCATGTGAGGACGTGTAGGACGTGTCCCCGCAGGAGCGTCAATGTGAGGGCGCGTCCCCGCAAGGGCGTCCATGTGAGGACGTGTCCCCGCAAGGGCGTCCATGTGAGGACGTGTAGGACGTGTCCCCGCAGGGGCGTCCATGTGAGGACGTGTCCCCGCAGGAGCGTCAATGTGAGGGCGCGTCCCCGCAAGGGCGTCCATGTGAGGACGTGTCCCCGCAAGGGCGTCCATGTGAGGACGTGTAGGACGTGTCCCCGCAGGGGCGTCCATGTGAGGACGTGTAGGACGTGTCCCCGCAAGGGCATCCATGTGAGGACGTGTAGGACGTGTCCCCGCAGGGGCGTCCATGTGAGGACATGTCCCCGCAGGGGCCTCCATGTGAGGACATGTCCCCGCAGGGGCGTCCATGTGAGGACGTGTAGGACGTGTCCCCGCAGGGGCCTCCATGTGAGGACGCGTCCCCGCAGGGGCCTCCATGTGAGGACGCGTCCCCGCAGGGGCCTCCATGTGAGGGCGCGTCCCCGCAGGGGCCTCCATGTGAGGACATGTCCCCGCAGGGGCCTCCATGTGAGGGCGCGTCCCCGCAGGGGCCTCCATGTGAGGACGCGTCCCCGCAGGGGCCTCCATGTGAGGGGCCTCCATGTGAGGACGCGTCCCCGCAGGGGCCTCCATGTGAGGACGCGTCCCCGCAGGGGCCTCCATGTGAGGACGCGACCCCGCAGGGGCCTCCATGTGAGGACGCGTCCCCGCAGGGGCCTCCATGTGAGGACGCGTCCCCGCAGGGGCCTCCATGTGAGGACGCGTCCCCGCAGGGGCCTCCATGTGAGGGCGCGTCCCCGCAGGGGCCTCCATGTGAGGACGCGTCCCCGCAGGGGCCTCCATGTGAGGCCTCCATGTGAGGACGCGTCCCCGCAGGGGCCTCCATGTGAGGACGCGTCCCCGCAGGGGCCTCCATGTGAGGACGCGTCCCCGCAAGGGCGTCCATGTGAGGACGTGTCCCCGCAAGGGCGTCCATGTGAGGACATGTCCCCACAGGAGCGTCAATGTGAGGGCGCGTCCCCGCAAGGGCGTCCATGTGAGGACGTGTCCCCGCAAGGGCGTCCATGTGAGGACGTGTAGGACGTGTCCCCGCAGGGGCGTCCATGTGAGGACGTGTAGGACGTGGCCAATCAGGGCCCGGAGGGGCGTTCAGCAACAGGTCCAGAGGACGTGCGGCAGGGGCCTCCAGAGACAGGCCCGCAGGGGCGTCCATGTGAGGCCAGGGGGCAGGGGTTCTGAGGAGTCCCCGCAGGGGCCAATCCAACATGCCACTGTTCAAACCTCCATGATTTGAGGCACAAAAACGACTGGACAAAACCAGTGGGTGCAGGGGCGTCCATGTGACGGATCCATGTACGTCCCGCAGGGGCGTCCATTCTTTTTACAGTCTATGGTTTGAACTGCACCATGTTGGATCCTACTGCCATATTTGGAGAGGTGCAGCCGTTAGCGGCTGAGACCCCGCCCACTGGCCTCGTAGCAGTGTCTCCAGACCTTTCACTCAACGTTTTCCGCGCCCTGATTGGCCACAACCTATAACCTACCAGTAAAATGGTAGAGTTACAACATTACCGGGGCGGTGTTCAGCTCAGTGTCTCCTGACGTGTCCCGTGTCTCCTGACGTGTCCCGTGTCTCCTGACGTGTCCCGTGTCTCCTGACATGTCCCGTGTCTCCTGACGTGTCCCGTGTCTCCTGACGTGTCCCGTGTCTCTTGACGTGTCCCGTGTCTCCTGACGTGTCCCGTGTCTCCTGACGTGTCCCGTGTCTCCTGACGTGTCCCGTGTCTCCTGACGTGTCCCGTGTCTCCTGACGTGTCCCGTGTCTCTTGACGTGTCTCTTGACGTGTCCCGTGTCTCCTGACGTGTCCCGTGTCTCTTGGGTGTCCCGTGTCTCCTGACGTGTCCCGTGTCTCCTGACGTGTCCCGTGTCCTGCAGGAGACCCAGTGTATGAGCAACAGACTGAGTCCGGAGGAGGAGCAGGTCGAGGCTCTGAAGTCCGAGTGCAACGACGCCGGCTGCAAAATCCAGAGTCTTCAGGCAGAGACGGAGTCCATCAGGGCGCTGGTGAGACAGTCGTGATCAGTGGTGATCAGTAGTGATCAATTATTAATTAATTAGTAGTGATCAACAGCAATTAATAGTGATCAATAATTGATCAATAATCGATCACCAATCTCGTGCTGGGCGGCGTGTGACCGTGTGTCTCGCTGTGCTGCAGAAACGCGGCCTGGAGAACTCGCTGAGCGACGCTCGCCACTGGCACGACATGGAGCTGCAGAACCTGGGCTCGGTGGTGGCCAAGCTGGAGGCGGAGCTCGCCGACGTCCGCGGCGAGATCGAGCAGCAGCGCCGCGACTACGACACGTTGCTGGGCAACAAGCAGCGTCTGGAGCAGGAGATCGGTCTGTACCACGGCATCCTGGACGGAGAGGAGAGCCGCTTCCTGCCCGGAGACGCCCCGTGAGTCAACAACAATAACAACTACACTGACGACAACAACAATAACAACAACACTGACGACAACAACAATAACAACAACAACACTGACGACAACAACAATAACAACTACACTGACGACAACAACAATAACAACAACACTGACGACAACAACAATAACAACTACACTGACGACAACAACAATAACAACAACACTGACGACAACAACAACAACATCAATGACAATAACAACAACAACAATAACAACACTAACAATAATAACACCACCAACAATAACAACAACACTGGCAACAACAACAACAACAACAACAACAACACAGACAACAGTACCAACAACAACACTGGCAAAACAACAACGACAACACTGGCAACAACAACAACAACACTGACATCAACAACAACAACACAGACCACAATACCAACAACAACACTGGCAACAGCAACAAAAACAAGACAGACAACAATACCAACAACAACACTGACAACAATAACAAAAACAACCACAACAACAACAATACCAACAACAACACTGACAAAAACAACCACAACAACACTGCCCATAACAACAACACTGACAACAACAACAACAACAACAATACTGACAACAAAAACAACACTGCCAACAATACCAACAACAACACTGACAACAACAACAATACTGACAACAACAACAACAATACTGACAACAACAACAATACTGACAACAAAAACAACACTGACAACAATACCAACAACACTGACAACAACAACAATACTGACAACAACAACAATACTGACAACAACAACAATAGACAACAACAACAACAACACTGACAACAACAACAACAACAACAACACTGACAACAATACCAACAACAACACTGATAACAACAATACTGACAAAAACAACAACACTGACAACAATACCACCACCACCAACAACAATAACAACACTGACAACAACAATACTGACAATAACACAAATAACAACAACAACACTGGCAGCAGCAGCAGCAGCAACAACATCACTAACAATAAGAGCAACAACATCACTGGCAACAGTACCAACAACAACAACACTGGCAACAACAGCACTGTAAATAACACCAATAACAACAACAACAACAACACTGGCAGCAGCAGCAGCAGCAACAACATCACTAACAATAAGAGCAACAACATCACTGGCAACAGTAACAACAACAACAACACTGACAACAACAACACTGGCAACAACAGCACTGTAAATAACAACAACACTGGCGGCAACAATAACAACACCACCACCACCACCACTGGCAGCAACAACAACAACAACAACAACAACAACACCACTGGCAGCAGCAACAACAACACTGGCAACAATAACAACAACACTAACAACAACAACATCACCACTGGCAATAACAAGAACAACATTGACAACAATACCAACAACAACAACAACAGCACTGTAAATAACAACACTGGCAACAACAACAACAACAACACTGACAACAACAACACTGGCAACAACAACACTGACAACAACAGCACTGTAAATAACAACAACAACACTGGCAACAACAACACTGTAAATAACAACACTGACGAGAACAACAACAACAACAGCACTGTAAATAACAACAACACTGACAACAACAACACTGTAAATAACAACAACAACACTGACAACAACAGCACTGTAAATAACAACAACAACAACACTGACAACAACAGCACTGTAAATAACAACAACACTGACAACAACAACAACAACACTGGCAACAATAACAACAACACTAAAACAATGATAAAAACACTAACAAGAATAACAATGATTACTGTATTTATTATGTTTATGTTGACAGTCAACAACAACAATGACGTATTCCTAAAGGTTCTAAGAACAAAAGCAATCTTAACTAAAAAACAAGGAATCTTAGATAAAAACACTCAGAGAAACAAGAAGAAAATCTTAACAATGATTACGTTGCTAGGGATGAGTCATCATTTCAAATTACTGTGATTGCTTGATCCTGAAACGTTAGATAAAGAGGTGGTGTTCAGCTCATTGGTAGAGCAGTCCTATCCTGCAATGATCTCTTTCTTCCAGTTTCCTGTCTCTCTCTCAATTGATCTAAGCCCAAAAATATTCTTAAAAAAGCTAGGTGAAAAAATATACTTTTGGTGATACTACTACAAAGGATGGACCCTCAAATCGATAATCATATATTCTAATCTTATCAGACAAAAAAACACAATCAGTAAAAGAAAATATCTTTTAAATGAATAGTGAGCTGTACTAAAATTATTGTACAAAATGTGTGAAAACTTGCAGGTGTATTCACACAGTGAAACTTATATTTATTTGGTTATATTTATTGCCATGCTGGTAATTTTTGCACTTTCAACATTTCAATTTAACAAGGGTAAAATGGTCCAGGATCAGTGTCTGTGATCCAGGACCTGCCGATAAGAGGACCTCTTTGAAATCTCCAAACCACAATGGAGAAGAAAAGAACAAGGAAACTCCAGGACAGAGGAACAAGAACAATCTGTAACCTTTCATTAATTCACTGGTCCAGTGTTTGGAGAATATCTGTCCTGCCTCTTCTGTCCACCAGGAACTCCTAAGCCACTAAAAGTCCTTCTTCGCTCTTAACAGATCCCACCTTAGGAGCTCTCTTAAGAGCTGGGATTCTTTAGGAATAGCTTTTATCTTTACTAGGATCTACTCTTAACTTTTGGAGAAAATTCTAAGAAAACATCATGATTCTAAGAATTTTCTTAGAATTTGGCCACTAGGAGCAACTTTTTGCACTAAGAATCTTTAGGAATACGGGCCCTGGTCTTATTGTGACAGATTCTCTTGAACTTGAACAACGCTGACAACAACACTGACAACAATAACAACAACAACAACAACAACAACACAATGCAGTGAAAGTTTCTTGTCACTGTGGTTAAAACCTGTCGTTACCTGTGCAGGTGTTCAGGAGTGAACGCTGCAGCGGAGGGAGCTGCTAACGTCGCTCCAGGACCTCCAGGACAGTGAAGCCTCCAGGACCTGCAGGACCTCCAGGACCTCCAGGACAGTGAAGCCTCCAGGACCTCCAGGACCTCCAGGACTGTGAAGCTTCCAGGACCTGCAGGTCCTCCAGGACCTCCAGGATAGCGAAGCTTCCAGGACCTCCAGGACCTTCAGTACCTCCAGGACCTGCAGGTCCTCCAGGACTTTCAGGACCTGCAGATCCTCCAGGACCTCCAGGACTGTGAAGCTTCCAGGACCTCCAGGACCTCCAGGATAGTGAAGCTTCCAGGACCTGCAGGTCCTCCAGGACCTCCAGGATAGTGAAGCTTCCAGGACCTCCAGGACCTCCAGGACCTTCAGTACCTCCAGGACCTGCAGGTCCTCCAGGACTTTCAGGACCTGCAGATCCTCCAGGACTTCCAGGACCTGCAGGTCCTCCAGGACCTTCAGGACCTCCAGGACCTGCAGATCCTCCAGGACTTCCAGGACCTGCAGGTCCTCCAGGACCTCCAGGACCTCCAGGACCTTCAGTACCTCCAGGACCTCCAGGACCTGCAGGTCCTCCAGGACCTCCAGGACCTGCAGGTCCTCCAGGACTTTCAGGACCTGCAGATCCTCCAGGACTTCCAGGACCTGCAGGTCCTCCAGGACCGTGAAGCCTGCAGAGGGTTTGAGGGTGTGTGTTTGTTCAGGCGAAGGTGGACTCTGGTGGATTTCTACCTGGTGACGTGTGCAGGTGTGATGATACAGAGTGAGGCAGCGACACCTGGACCCACCTGGACTGGGCCTCAGGTCCAGACCTTCAGCTGCTCATCTCCATGGTTACCAGAGGCGCCATGACTCAGACTCTTCCCATGATGCACCAGGATCCGTCAACACGCCTCAGGTTTTACGTGATGAAAGACACTAATGAGACGATAAAACGCCACGATCACGATGTCACGTGACCAGTTCAGGACCTCAGTAGACCAGGACCAGCTGGCCCCCCGTCAAACAGCTCATCAATTCACTAAGTATTATGGGATGCTGAGGCCAGAGTCCCAGACATTCTTTTGATGGAAAACAAGTGTGTTTTACCTGTATAATGTGGCTGAAATGATGACATCACTCTGAAATGATGACATCACTCTGAAATGATGACATCACAGCAGGTGACATTTAGATTTTCTGATCAACTGGATTATTTATAGAATTTGTAATGATGTTTTGTTGAATAAAACAATAAAGGAATTTAAAGTAAGTTTGTGTTTGTGTTCTTCTTCTTCTTGTTATCAATATTTATATTAATAATAATAATAATAATATTAATACAACAAAGGAAAATAATAATACAAAGAACATCAAAATACAGTAAGACAATAATGTTAAAAGAAAATTGAATTGAAAAATAAATAAATAAATCAAGGAAAATAATTGGACGGATAAATGTCTGAAGGTAGCTTATAATGCCTGACCCTGTTACAACTCTTACTTTAAAAGTTACTTAAACAGATTTTGTGTACAATTTGTTATTTCCTCTTTAATGATTCACAAAAGATAAAAAAAAAAATAATAATAATGATTATTAATACTAAAATCAAATAAATAGATACATCACAAGGGAGTGAGAAGTCAAAAGGAGCTGAAATGTCACTTTCTTCTTCCCTTCTTTCCCCTTCATCTTCTCCTTTCCCTTCTTTCTACTTTCTTCCCCCTCAAAAGATAGAGAGAGAGAAAGGAAGACAATGATCAGACATTCAAAACAAAACAGACAAAGTTAACAGCAAACATGTGTCGCCACTCATTTCTCTAACGTATCAATTTAATCATCCTATTTTTGAGTACTTTTTTAAATAAGAGTATGGTATTGAATGTTTTTAGGTCATTATCCAAATTGTTCCATAAATTAACACCTGTTAGCCCAAAACACTGTAATTTGGTGTTGGTTCTGTGACTTTGTAAATATACATACCCCTCTGAGATTGTAATGGCTTTGTCTTAGATTGAACATTTTCTGAATACAGTCAGGCAGCATGTTATTGTTTATTTTGAACATAAACTGTGCCGTTTTGAAGTCCACCAGTTGTTGAAATTTGAGTTCATTTGAATTGATAAATAGTTGGTTAGTTGGATGTTTGTAATCAACTTTGTTTATAAGTCGCATTGCTTTTTTTTGCATTATAGAAATTGGTTTGGTGATTGACTTGTATGTATGTCCCCACACTTCTATACAATAAGTTATGTATGGTTTTATTAAAGAGAGATACAACGTTTTCAGGGAGTTAGTCGTTAAGATATTTTTACATTTATATAGGATTGCCATGGTTTTAGATATTTTATTCTTTAAGAAGTTGATATGTGGCTTCCAGCACAGTTTATGATCAATGACCACTCCAAGAAACTTATTTTCAAAAACTCTTTCCACTTCCATATTGTCAATAGTAATTTGTACTTTTTGATTTATTGGGCGATTTCCAAAAATAATAAATTTTGTTTTGCTTATATTCAAGGATAACTTGTTCACATCAAACCACCTTTTTATTTTTTTGAACTCAGTTTCCACTGTATTCAGAAGGTGTCCTAGGTGTTGGTCTGAACAAAACAAATTAGTATCGTCCGCAAATAATACACATTTGAATTTACAAGAAACATTACAGATGTCGTTTATATATAGTATAAAGAGTTTTGGGCCCAATACAGAACCTTGAGGGACCCCGCATGTGACTCTCCTCAAGTTGGATCGCTCATTATTGATCTGGACATACTGATAGCGGTTTTCCAAATAGTTTTTAATCCATGACTTTGCAACCCCTCTAATACCATATCTTTCAAGTTTGTTCAGTAATAATGTGTGGTCGATGGTGTCAAAAGCCTTCTTTAAATCAATAAATAATCCAACTGTATATTCCTTATTATCAGTATTTGTTGAAATTTTATCAATGAGTTCCATAACTGCCATTGTAGTTGACCGTTTAGATCTAAAGCCATATTGCTGGTCACTCAAGATATGTTGTTTTTCTATAAAGTCCTCCAGTCTGTGGGAAAAGAGTGTCTCAAGTATTTTTGAGAACTGGGGAAGCAGTGAAATTGGCCGGTAATTGCAGAAATCGTGCTTATAACCAGATTTGAAAATGGGAATGACCTTAGGTTTTCATCTTATTAGGAAATATGCCTGTTTGTAGAGATTGGTTACAGATATAAGTAAGTGGTCTGGCTATAAATATATAATACTTTTTATTAAGCTCATATCAATATCATTGAAGTCCGTTGACTTTTTGTTCTTGAGTTTATTTACTATATCAATCAGTTCATTTTCTTCCACTTTTGTTAAGAATATGGTATTACGGTTGGTATCAATGTTTTTTTCACTTACATCATCTTTAATTATTGGGTCAGCAATATGTTTGGCCAAGTTATAGCCAACATTTACAAAATAATCATTGAATCCATTGGCAATATCCCTGGGTGTACTTATACTTTGTTGATTATTTTTATCAACAAAATAATTTGGGCAATCAGCCTTGTTTTTGTTTTTATTAATTATGTTGTTTAAAACTTTCCATGTCCCTTGTATGTTACTTTTATGCAATTCCAGCAGTTTGTTATAATAATTCCTTTTATTGGATCTCATAATTGTAGTTAACTTGTTTTTATATTTTTTATATTTATTTTCTGCTTCCTCAGTTCTACATATTAAAAATTGTTTGTACAATACATTTTTCTTTTTGCAGGCATTGTCCAAGCCTTTGGTAATCCACGGCTTCTCTTCGTATTTAAATGGTTTCTGTCGTTGTAGAGGACAATGTTTATCATATAGTAACATGAAGATAGAGATAAATGCATCATATGCCTCATTTGGATCACGATGTGAATACACCTGACTCCAATTTTGTTTGGATAAATCCCTTTTAAGAGCCCCCAGAGTTTCGGTCGTTCTTTTACGGATCCATTTTATACTTCCGGTTTGCATTTTTGTCCGAGTAACATTGTGTACAATTGTAAAAACTGGAAGATGGTCAGTCATGTCGTTCACAAGTATCCCACTCACACATTTACTGCTGATATCGTTGGTAAAAATATTATCTATCAGTGTAGCACTGTGTGTGGTTATTCTTGTGGGTTTAAGGATGGTAGGAAATAAACCTAAACAGTACATAGAATCCAAAAAGTCTCTGGTCTTTCTGTGCTCATTTGTATTCAACAAATCTATGTTAAAGTCCCCACAAACAAATATTTTCTTTTTCTCCACATTCTTGTTGTATATATCTCCCATTCTATCATTAAATGTGTCAGGGCAGGACCCCGGCGTTCTATATGCACAGCTTATAATTATACTCCTATCAATATTGATTTCTACTGTAACTATTTCCATGATATTTTCCACACTAGTTGACATAGATTCAACTTTTTTACATTTAAGAGCTTTATTCACATATAGCGCAACCCCGCCCCCATTTTTATTTGTTCTATTCATAGTGAATAGTTCTTCTTGTTATCAATATTTATATTAATAATAATAATAATAATATTAATACAACAAACCTGTGGAACCGTCATGTAAAACATATTTTGTCAGAGTTGTTAAAATATTGAATTGATATTTGAAGTCGATATTAGACGGATAAATGTCAGGGTCAGAACTGATCAGTGATTATTGATAACTGATACTGTTGTCATCATAAACAGACATAAACAGATGAATTGATCTGAAACTTCCTCTTTAATGATTCACAAACAGATAAAAAAACAAAAAACATAAATTATTCATTAAAAATCAAACAACTAATGACTGGGATGAAGTACGGAGGCTGGAAGGGGTCAAACCACGAGGACAGCGTCGTCTCCAACCGCTTCTTTAATTCTTCACATTCATTCATGTAAAACTGGTCACCTAGCAACAGCTGAATGGTGTCCATGACGACCATCGCTCGGCAGCACAGAGAACATCTAAACATCTAAATATCTACCGGTCTCCATGACGACCATCACCCAGCAGCACAGAGAACATCTAAACATCTGACATGGCCGACCATTAGCAATGCTACGCTAACCACTAGCATCGCTAAGCTAGCCCAAAACAGGAAGTGGTGACCTGTGATTTCACAGTAAAAGCCCTGTTGAAATAATTCATGATTAGATGTGAAGAAGCTGAATATTGATTATTGATCATCATCAATAAAAATGAATCTTTAAAGAGGTTTGAGTTCATTTTCCCACCACATGAATATTAATTATTGAGAATATTGATCATTGATCACACGACTTCCTGCCGACGCACGACGGCGTCAAACTTCTGCTTTTCAAGAAACTAGGAAATAAATAATCACCTGGAAGAGGCTCCGCCCACCGATCAATAAACCAGTCAGGATGCTCCTCTGAGAGCCTGCGGTCAGCAGCCATCAGTATTGATCAGTATTGATCAGTATTGATCAGCAGTGATCAGTATTGATCAGCAGCCATCAGTATTGATCAGTATTGATCAGTATTGATCAGTATTGATCAGTATTGATCAGTATTGATCAGCAGCCATCAGTATTGATCAGTATTGATCAGCAGCCATCAGTATTGATCAGTATTGATCAGTATTGATCAGTATTCAGTGTTTCCTCTAGGATTTTTTCAAGGAGTACCCCGCCCCCCCCCGCGTGCGCGCCCCTGTAAAGCCGGGTTTCCACCAAATCAACGTCTTTTTTTCTTTTCTTCCTCACGTCATGATAACGTCTCTTAGTCTGAGAACCTGGTTCTACTTCAAGAGACTTTTGGTTCAGTAACCGCGCCAACAGCTCCTACACAGGATCGTTCTGCCGTCTCGTCGTCGTCGGTGTCGCCGCCGTCATCGCCGCCGTCATCGCCGCCGTCATCGCCGGTACCCCCCCCCCCCCCCTCGCACCCTGCGACACCAGCGGAGGCCGCGGGGAGGAGGGGGAGTTTATGCAGGTTTATGTTACGGCGCAGTAGAGGCTGTGTCCGGTTAAACTTACTGTCTGCGCTACAATAACATCATTATAAGCCCAACGGACTGACACACACTTGGGGTTTTTCTCTTTTCCACCAACACTGAGCGCGACGTCCGACAAGAGAATCAAACCCGCTAATTTTAAAAACCCACCGGCAACAGACTGACTGACCTGTCCTGAGTCTGTTGTCATTCTGTCACCTGAGTTCAATCCAGGTGCAGAGGGGTGCAAAGAGTAGATACTGAGCAAGATAGTCATCTGTAGTTGACCTTAGTACCCGCGAGGTGCAGCAGGACCAGGACTCTGCTGTGAAGGTGGAGGCACGTGGCGGTGGGGGATTCGCCACAATTTAAAAAAAAAGAAAAAGAAAGAAATTTGAAGGAGCGGCGAGGATTTAGGTGTGGCGGGAATGTAGAGGAAACACTGGTATTGATCAGTATTGATCAGTATTGATCATTGACTGTAGTAACGCTGCAGCTCTGTGATGTGTTTCGGAGCAGACGTCTCACTCTGAGCGGAATTCAGAGGACAAAATATTTCTCTCTGTCAATCACTCTTGTTGATCAGTGATCAGTGATCTGAGATCACTGATCACTGATCACAGATCTCAGATCAGTAACACCTCTGTCTCCCGCCAGCAGCTCGGTGGCGTGGCGAGGAGCCACTTCCTGTCATGTAGATATTGATCGTTACTTGGTCCACATGCTAGGAGCTAGCTGCGCGGCTAGCTCTACAGTTTTACCCATAATCCCACAGGCCTGGCGTCAGTGTGCAGATCCCAGCCTGGCCGTCGTACCGATAAAGCTCAGTGAACGCCACCGGGGGGCGCCGCCCGCCCCGCCCGCGGTCAGCAGCAACACGTTCGATGCTCGGCCTCCGATTGGCCGGTTTAGGCGGGCTGCAGCGGCACGCAGCCCACGCCCACCCCCCCCTCGTGAGACACCATGGGCGCCATGAAGGTCCAGCGGTTGGTGTCGGGGTTGTACATCTCCACCGAGCTGAGGTTGGACTGTCCGTCGTAGCCGCCCACGGCGTAGAGCCGCGCCGCCGTGGACACCAGCGACACGCGGCTGCGGCGTGTGTTCATGGCGACCAGGAGGCTCCACTGTCCCGTGGCCGAGCTGAACACCTCGGCGCCGCTCAGGAAGCCCGAGCCGTCGTACCCCCCCACTACGTACATGTGGCTGCCTAGCGACGCCGCGCCGTGGCGACACCGCTTGTTGAGCATGGACGCCGCCGGGTGCCAGCGGTTGGTGTGGTGGTTGTAGTACTCCACCTGCAGAGGTAAACAACAACACATAAACAACGGGGTAAACAACAACAACAAGCTCAGACAACCTGGTGTTCAAACGCAGATCAACTTACCGTGTTGAAGATCTGTAAGGTCATGGTTGAAGGTAAGGCTGGAGAAGGTTGAATGTTGAACGTTGTCGTCCAGAAATTGTCAAACACGGTGACACCTGCGGCGCTGCGGCTGGCGCTCATCTCCGTCACCACCGTCCACCTGCAGCACCGACAACAGGTAAACACCACCACCTCTGACCTTCTAACATCTCCTACAAACCGGAGCTCTTTAAGCCCCGCCCCCCGCCTCAAATGGCCAATCAGAGCCCACGTCGCACTCTACATTTCACCTACTGACTGGCTCACAGTGACATCATCATTACATCGTGGTGACATCACCTGTCGCTCTCTGGAGAGTAGCACTCCACCGAGTTCAGAGACGACTTCCCGTCGTAGCCGCCGCACACGTAGATGTGTCCGTCGATGACCACGGTTCCCATGGCGCTGTGGACGACAGCAGGTCAGATTACCGTGCGTCCGTCCGAACCGATCACCGTTATCAATGAGTATTGATCGTACCTGCGCTGGCTGTTCATGCTGGACACGTGCGTCCAGCTGTCCGTCTCCGGGTTGTACACCTCCACCGTGCTGAGCCGCGATTGGCCGTCGTATCCGCCGATGGCGTACAGCAGCCCATTGACCACGGCCACGCCCACTCTGCTGCGAGCTGTCCTCATTGGCTGACAACGCTCCCAGAAGTTCCCGATCGGATCGAACACTTCCACCACGTTTAAGGAGTCACCTGGAGAAGGAGTCAACAGGTAAGGGGGCGGGGCTTAAAGTCTGAAGAATCTTTAGTCTCTTTCTTCTCTTGATGACATTTAACTTGAAAGGTTGAAGGTAGAAGGTTAAAGTTTGAAGGTAAAGCTGGAAGGTTGAATGTTGAATGTTGAAGGTTGAATGTTGAAGGTTGAATGTTGAAGTTGAAGGTAAAGGTGAAGGTAAAGGTTGAAGGTAAAGGTTGAAGGTAAAGGTAGAAGGTTGAATGTTGAAGATAGAAGGTTGAATGTTGAAGTTGAAGGTAAAGGTGAAGGTAAAGGTTGAAGGTAGAAGGTTGAATGTTAAAGGTTGAAGGTAAAGGTTGAAGGTAAAGGTAGAAGGTTGAATGTTGAAGTTGAAGGTGAAGGTAAAGGTTGAATGTTAAAGGTGAAGGTAAAGGTGAAGGTAAAGGTTGAAGGTAGAAGGTTGAATGTTAAAGGTTGAAGGTAAAGGTGAAGGTAAAGGTTGAAGGTAAAGGTTGAAGGTAGAAGGTTGAATGTTAAAGGTTGAATGTTAAAGGTGAAGGTAAAGGTGAAGGTAAAGGTTGAAGGTAGAAGGTTGAATGTTAAAGGTTGAAGGTAGAAGGTTGAATGTTAAAGGTTGAAGGTAAAGGTGAAGGTAAAGGTTGAAGGTAAAGGTAGAAGGTTGAAGGTAAAGGTGAAGGTAGAAGGTTGAACTTTAAAGGTTGAAGGTAAAGGTGAAGGTAGAAGGTTGAATGTTAAAGGTGAAGGTAAAGGTGAAGGTAAAGGTGAAGGTAGAAGGTTGAAGGTAAAGGTGAAGGTAGAAGGTTGAACTTTAAAGGTTGAAGGTAAAGGTGAAGGTAGAAGGTTGAACTTTAAAGGTTGAAGGTAAAGGTGAAGGTAAAGGTGAAGGTAAAGGTGAAGGTAAAGGTGAAGGTAAAGGTTGAAGGTAAAGGTAGAAGGTTGAATGTTAAAGGTGAAGGTAAAGGTGAAGGTAAAGGTTGAAGGTAAAGGTAGAAGGTTGAATGTTAAAGGTGAAGGTAAAGGTGAAGGTAAAGGTTGAAGGTAAAGGTTGAAGGTAAAGGTGAAGGTAAAGGTGAAGGTAAAGGTGAAGGTAGAAGGTTGAAGGTAAAGGTGAAGGTTGAAGGTAAAGGTAGAAGGTTGAAGGTAAAGGTGAAGGTAGAAGGTTGAACTTTAAAGGTTGAAGGTAAAGGTGAAGGTAGAAGGTTGAACTTTAAAGGTTGAAGGTAGAAGGTTGAAGGTAAAGGTGAAGGTAAAGGTGAAGGTAAAGGTGAAGGTAGAAGGTTGAAGGTAAAGGTGAAGGTAAAGGTGAAGGTAAAGGTTGAAGGTAAAGGTTGAAGGTAAAGGTGAAGGTTGAAGGTAAAGGTTGAAGGTAAAGGTGAAGGTAAAGGTTGAAGGTAAAGGTTGAAGGTTGAATGTTGAAGGTAGAAGGTTGAATGTTGAAGGTAGAAAGTTAAAGGTAGAAGGTTGAACTTTAAAGGTGAAGGTAAAAGTGAAGGTAAAGGTTGAAGGTAAAGGTGAAGGTAAAGGTTGAAGGTAAAGGTGAAGGTAAAGGTTGAAGGTAAAGGTTGAAGGTAGAAGGTTGAATGTTAAAGGTTGAAGGTAGAAGGTTGAATGTTAAAGGTTGAAGGTAAAGGTGAAGGTAAAGGTGAAGGTAAAGGTTGAAGGTAAAGGTTGAAGGTTAAAGGTTGAAGGTAAAGGTGAAGGTTGAACTTTAAAGGTTGAAGGTAAAGGTTGAAGGTAAAGGTGAAGGTTGAAGGTAAAGGTGAAGGTAAAGGTGAAGGTTGAAGGTAAAGGTAAAGGTAAAGGTGAAGGTTGAAGGTTGAAGGTAAAGGTTGAAGGTAGAAGGTTGAATGTTAAAGGTTGAAGGTAAAGGTGAAGGTAAAGGTTGAAGGTAAAGGTTGAAGGTAGAAGGTTGAATGTTAAAGGTTGAAGGTAGAAGGTTGAATGTTAAAGGTTGAAGGTAGAAGGTTGAATGTTAAAGGTTGAAGGTAGAAGGTTGAATGTTAAAGGTTGAAGGTAAAGGTGAAGGTAAAGGTGAAGGTAAAGGTTGAAGGTAGAAGGTTGAATGTTAAAGGTTGAAGGTAAAGGTTGAAGGTAAAGGTAAAGGTTGAAGGTAAAGGTTGAAGGTAAAGGTGAAGGTAAAGGTTGAAGGTAAAGGTTGAAGGTGAAGGTGAAGGTGAAGGTAAAGGTTGAAGGTAAAGGTTGAAGGTAAAGGTTGAAGGTAAAGGTGAAGGTAAAGGTGAAGGTGAAGGTTGAAGGTAAAGGTTGAAGGTAAAGGTTGAAGGTAAAGGTGAAGGTAAAGGTTGAAGGTAAAGGTTGAAGGTAGAAGGTTGAAGGTAAAGGTTGAAGGTGAAGGTTGAAGGTAAAGGTTGAAGGTAAAGGTGAAGGTAAAGGTTGAAGGTAAAGGTTGAAGGTAGAAGGTTGAATGTTAAAGGTGAAGGTAAAGGTGAAGGTGAAGGTTGAAGGTAAAGGTTGAAGATAGAAGGTTGAATGTTAAAGGTGAAGGTAAAGGTAAAGGTGAAGGTAAAGGTTGAAGGTAAAGGTAGAAGGTTGAATGTTGAAGGTAGAAGGTTGAATGTTGAAGTTGAAGGTGAAGGTAAAGGTGAAGGTAAAGGTGAAGGTAAAGGTTGAAGGTAAAGGTTGAAGGTAAAGGTGAAGGTAAAGGTGAAGGTTGAAGGTAAAGGTGAAGGTAAAGGTAAAGGTGAAGGTTGAAGGTAAAGGTGAAGGTTGAAGGTAAAGGTGAAGGTAAAGGTGAAGGTAAAGGTTGAAGGTAAAGGTGAAGGTAGAAGGTTGAACTTTAAAGGGACAACGAGGAGTTTTGGAGAAGCGAAGTGTTTGAAGGTAAAGGTTGAAGGTAAAGGTGAAGGTAGAATTCCTAGAAGGTGAAGGTTGAAGGACTGATGTTTTCATTCATCAAGGAAGGTGAATAAAGGTGAAGGTTCAAAGGTTGAAGGTAAAGGTTGAAGGTAAAGGTTGAACCATAAGGTTGAAGGTTGAAGGTAAAGGTTGAAGGTTGAAGGTAAAAGGTTGAAGGTGAAGGTTGAAGGTAAGGTGAAGGTAAAGGTTGACCACCAACTAAACCACTAAGGTAATAACAAAATAACGGTAGAGACAAAATGATATATTGAAGAAAATGGAGCCATTGACAAGGTGCGGTTGAAGCGTAAAGATTCATCCACATTAAGGTGAGACTGGTAAGGTTGAATAGAAAGGTGTTGAAGGTGAAGGTGAAGGTTGAAGGTCAAATGAAGGTCAGGTTGAAGGCACTATGAAGGTGCCTGGTGACATGTTGAAGGTAAAGGTTGAAGGTGAAGGTTGAAGGTCTTTTTTTGTCTTGTGTCTGTAAGGCAAAAATTTCCCTAAAGGGGTTGAATAAAAGGTTGAACTGAACTGAACTGAACTGAACTTTAAAGGTTGAAGGTAAAGGTGAAGGTTGAAGGTAAAGGTTGAAGGTAAAGGTGAAGGTTGAAGGTAAAGGTTGAAGGTAAAGGTGAAGGTAAAGGTTGAAGGTAAAGGTGAAGGTTGAAGGTAAAGGTAAAGGTTGAAGGTAAAGGTGAAGGTAAAGGTAAAGGTGAAGGTAAAGGTGAAGGTTGAAGGTAAAGGTTGAAGGTAAAGGTTGAAGGTAAAGGTTGAAGGTAAAGGTTGAAGGTAAAGGTGAAGGTAAAGGTGAAGGTAAAGGTTGAAGGTAAAGGTTGAAGGTAAAGGTGAAGGTAAAGGTTGAAGGTAAAGGTGAAGGTAAAGGTAAAGGTTGAAGGTAAAGGTGAAGGTGAAGGTTGAAGGTAAAGGTTGAAGGTAAAGGTGAAGGTTGAAGGTAAAGGTTGAAGGTAAAGGTTGAAGGTAAAGGTTGAAGGTAAAGGTGAAGGTTGAAGGTAAAGGTGAAGGTTGAAGGTAAAGGTGAAGGTAAAGGTTGAAGGTAAAGGTGAAGGTTGAAGGTAAAGGTGAAGGTAAAGGTGAAGGTAAAGGTTGAAGGTAAAGGTGAAGGTTGAAGGTAAAGGTTGAAGGTAAAGGTTGAAGGTAAAGGTGAAGGTTGAAGGTAAAGGTTGAAGGTGAAGGTGAAGGTGAAGGTTGAAGGTAAAGGTTGAAGGTAAAGGTGAAGGTAAAGGTGAAGGTAAAGGTTGAAGGTAAAGGTTGAAGGTAAAGGTTGAAGGTAAAGGTTGAAGGTAAAGGTTGAAGGTAAAGGTTGAAGGTAAAGGTTGAAGGTGAAGGTTGAAGGTAAAGGTGAAGGTAAAGGTTGAAGGTAAAGGTTGAAGGTAGAAGGTTGAAGGTAAAGGTGAAGGTAAAGGTTGAAGGTAAAGGTTGAAGGTGAAGGTGAAGGTGAAGGTGAAGGTTGAAGGTAAAGGTTGAAGGTAAAGGTGAAGGTGAAGGTAAAGGTTGAAGGTAAAGGTTTAAAGGTTGAAGGTAAAGGTTAAGGTGAAGGTTGAAGGTGAAGGTTGAAGGTAAAGGTTGAAGGTAAAGGTTGAAGGTAAAGGTTGAAGGTAAAGGTGAAGGTAAAGGTTGAAGGTGAAGGTGAAGGTGAAGGTGAAGGTTGAAGGTAAAGGTTGAAGGTAAAGGTGAAGGTGAAGGTGAAGGTAAAGGTTGAAGGTGAAGGTTGAAGGTGAAGGTTGAAGGTAAAGGTTGAAGGTGAAGGTGAAGGTTGAAGGTAAAGGTGAAGGTAAAGGTTGAAGGTAAAGGTTGAAGGTAAAGGTGAAGGTAAAGGTGAAGGTTGAAGGTAAAGGTGAAGGTTGAAGGTAAAGGTTGAAGGTAAAGGTGAAGGTAAAGGTTGAAGGTAAAGGTTGAAGGTAGAAGGTTGAAGGTGAAGGTGAAGGTAAAGGTTGAAGGTAAAGGTTGAAGGTAGAAGGTTGAAGGTAAAGGTTGAAGGTAAAGGTTGAAGGTAAAGGTGAAGGTTGAAGGTAAAGGTGAAGGTTGAAGGTAAAGGTGAAGGTTGAAGGTAAAGGTTGAAGGTAAAGGTGAAGGTAAAGGTTGAAGGTGAAGGTAAAGGTGAAGGTAAAGGTAAAGGTTGAAGGTAAAGGTTGAAGGTAAAGGTTGAAGGTGAAGGTTGAAGGTAAAGGTTGAAGGTGAAGGTTGAAGGTAAAGGTGAAGGTAAAGGTTGAAGGTAAAGGTAAAGGTAAAGGTGAAGGTTGAAGGTAAAGGTGAAGGTTGAAGGTAAAGGTTGAAGGTGAAGGTAAAGGTGAAGGTAAAGGTAAAGGTTGAAGGTAAAGGTAGAAGGTAAAGGTTGAAGGTGAAGGTAAAGGTAAAGGTAAAGGTAAAGGTTGAAGGTAAAGGTTGAAGGTGAAGGTTGAAGGTAAAGGTAAAGGTAAAGGTGAAGGTTGAAGGTAAAGGTAGAAGGTAAAGGTAGAAGGTAAAGGTTGAAGGTAAAGGTGAAGGTGAAGGTTGAAGGTTGAAGGTAAAGGTAAAGGTAAAGGTGAAGGTTGAAGGTAAAGGTAGAAGGTAAAGGTTGAAGGTAAAGGTGAAGGTTGAAGGTTGAAGGTAAAGGTGAAGGTAAAGGTTGAAGGTAAAGGTTGAAGGTGAAGGTGAAGGTAAAGGTGAAGGTGGTACCTGAGCTGTTGAGGCCGCCCACGGCGTAGATGAGTCCTGTGATGGACGAGCAGCATCTCTGTCTGGTCTTAAAGGTCGGCAGGTGAGGACGGCGCTCGGGCATCAGGTGGAAATCCTTCGCCTCATCCACCAGGTCCCTGACACACACGCACACGCACACACACACGCACACACACACACACACACACACACACACACACACACACACACACACACACACACACACACACACACGCACACGCACACACCATTTTAAACAGACGCCAGTTGAAGATAAAACTAAAACCCATGTTCTGTTATTAAACAGAATAAAACGTAAACCAAGAAAGCCGGCCGTGACCTCTGACCCCTACCTGCAGCAGTGACCTCTGACCCCTACCTGCAGCAGTGACCTCTGACCCCTACCTGCAGCAGTGACCTCTGACCCCTACCTGCAGCCGTGACCTCTGACCCCTACCTGCAGCAGTGACCTCTGACCCCTACCTGCAGCAGTGACCTCTGACCCCTACCTGCAGCCGTGACCTCTGACCCCTACCTGCAGCCGTGACCTCTGACCCCTACCTGCAGCCGTGACCTCTGACCCCTACCTGCAGCAGTGACCTCTGACCCCTACCTGCAGCCGTGACCTCTGACCCCTACCTGCAGCAGTGACCTCTGACCCCTACCTGCAGCAGTGACCTCTGACCCCTACCTGCAGCCGTGACCTCTGACCCCTACCTGCAGCCGTGACCTCTGACCCCTACCTGCAGCCGTGACCTCTGACCCCTACCTGCAGCCGTGACCTCTGACCCCTACCTGCAGCCGTGACCTCTGACCCCTACCTGCAGCAGTGACCTCTGACCCCTACCTGCAGCAGTGACCTCTGACCCCTACCTGCAGCCGTGACCTCTGACCCCTACCTGCAGCAGTGACCTCTGACCCCTACCTGCAGCAGTGACCCTGACCCCTACCTGCAGCAGTGACCTACCTGAGCCCCCTGACCCCTACCTGCAGCAGTGACCTCTGACCCCTACCTGCAGCCGTGACCTCTGACCCCTACCTGCAGCCGTGACCTCTGACCCCTACCTGCAGCCGTGACCTCTGACCCCTACCTGCAGCGGTGACCTCTGACCCCTACCTGCAGCAGTGACCTCTGACCCCTACCTGCAGCAGTGACCTCTGACCCCTACCTGCAGCCGTGACCTCTGACCCCTACCTGCAGCGGTGGCAGCAGCGGACCAGCTCGTCCTGCTGGACGCGGTCCGACAGGAACTGCGGGCGACACAGCGGCAGGCGGATCCGGGACAGCAGCTCGGGCAGAAGCCCCTCCCTCTGGTCGCGGTCGTGATGGACCCAGGCCAGGACCGCTGACCCCACCTGCACAGGTAACCATGGAGACAGCTGACGTGACAAGCCCCATGGCAACAGACTCAGAATAAAACATGATGTCACTGATGATGTCACCCAGCAGTGGTGCAGCAGCTCATTGGACGACAAACAGAAAGGAGACAGCAGGGCATGCAGACGGTGAGTCCAGGACCAGGACCAGAGCCCCCGATCCAGACTTTGACTCAGGTGTTACCTGCAGGTTACCCGGACCCCTACCTGCAGGTCGGACCTCTGACCCAGACCTGCAGGTCAGACCGGGTACCGGACAGTGACCTCTGACCCCACCTGCAGGTCAGACCCCTACCTGCAGTCAGTGACCCTGACCCCTACCGGAGCAGTGGACCTCGGACCTGCAGCCGTGTCTGACCCCTACCTGCAGCCGTGGTCAGACCCTGGTCTGGACCGGTCGGACCTACCTGCAGCCGGACCTCTGTACCTGCAGCCGTGGTCAGACCTGCAGCAGGTCTGACCCCTACCTGCAGCCGTGACCTCTCTACCTGCAGCCGTGTCAGACCCAGCCGGTCGGACCTGCAGCAGTGACCTCGGACCCCTACCTGCAGCCAGACCTCTGGTCAGAGCCGTGTCGGACCTGCAGCGGTCAGCGGACCAGGTCACGCGGTCCGACAGGAACTGCGGGCGACACAGCGGCAGGCGGATCCGGGACAGCAGCTCGGGCAGAAGCCCCTCCCTCTGGTCGCGGTCGTGATGGACCCAGGCCAGGACCGCATCGAACACCTGCACAGGTAACCATGGAGACACAGCTGACGTACAAGCCCCATGGCAACAGACTCAGAATAAAACATGATGTCACTGATGATGTCACCGAGTGGTGCAGCAGCTCATTGGACGACAAACAGAAAGGAGACAGAGGGCATGACGGTGAGTCCAGGACCAGGACCAGACCCCGATCCAGACTTTGACTCAGGGTTAGGGTTACCGGACCAGGTCGGACCAGGTCGGACCTGGTCAGACCGGGTCGGACCGGGTCAGACCGGGTCGGACCATGTCAGACCATGTCGGACCATGTCGGAGCATGTCAGACCAGGTCAGACCGGGTCGGACCGGGTCAGACCGGGTCGGACCATGTCAGACCGGGTCAGACCGGGTCAGACCGGGTCGGACCGGGTCAGACCAGGTCAGACCGGGTCAGACTGGGTCGGACAGCGTCGGGCCGTGTCGGACCAGGTCAGACCAGGTCGGACCGTGTCAGACCAGGTCAGACTGGGTCAGACTGGGTCGGACCGTGTCAGACCAGGTCTCACCCGGTCCGGTTTTAATGTCCAGGCCCGTTGCGGTGGGACGGTAGCAGGACTCAAACAGGCGATCGTGGCTCTGAGGGGTTTTAGTTCAGTATCTGTTAGAGAACTGATGGTGATGATGCAGCGTTTCCCGCCAGTGACGCCACGGCAACGGCAGGCTCACCTGCTCCTCCTCCTTAACGTTGAGCTCGTCGCAGCCCACCAGCTCCAGGACCTCCTCCGTCCTCAGACCCAGGAACTCCTCGGACAGGGACACGTCCACGAAGTGCTGGTGCAGGAAGCTGCTGGCCGAGTCGTACAGCGTGGTGCACATCATGGTCTCGGCGAACTGACGCACGCCCAGGCAGTTCTTAGGATGCAGCCTGGAGGGACGGACGGGACGGACAGGGGGTTAGCTCAGAGACACCGGCATGGTGGTGATGGGCTGTAACCGTGGTGACCAACCTCTCCTGGAGGAAGGAGCAGCAGGCGTCCTTCACGTTCTGCAGCTGCAGGAAGCTCGAGCCAATCAGGAGAGACTGCACGTTCTGCTGGTCGATCGCTACGTGGCCGCTGTACGCAAAGTTGATGAGCGCCTCCAGGGCGCTGCAGGGACGGAGACACGGAGACAGAGACATGGAGACAGGTTGGACTATGTGGACTCTGGTGGACTGTTGTAGACTCTAGTGGGCTCATACAGACTCTAGTGAACTCATGCAGACTCTAGTGGACTGTTGTAGACTCTAGAGGACTCATGCAGACTCTAGTGGACTCATGCAGACTCCAATCAGACTCTAGTGAACTCATGCAGACTCTAGTGGACTGTTGTAGACTCTAGTGAACTCATACAGACTCTAGTGAACTCATGCAGACTCTAGTGAACTCATGCAGACTCTAGTGAACTCATGCAGACTCTAGTGAACTCATGCAGACTCTAGTGGACTCATGCAGACTCTAGTGGACTCATGCAGACTCTAGTGGACTCATGCAGACTCTAGTGGACTCATGCAGACTCTAGTGGACTCATGCAGACTCTAGTGGACTCATGCAGACTCTAGTGAACTCATGCAGACTCTAGTGGACTCATGCGGACTCTAGTGGACTCATGCAGACTCTAGTGGACTCATGTGGACTCTAGTGGACTCATACAGACTCTAGTGAACTCATGCAGACTCTAGTGAACTCATGCAGACTCTAGTGGACTCATGCAGACTCTAGTGGACTCATGCAGACTCTAGTGGACTCATGCAGACTCTAGTGAACTCATGCAGACTCTAGTGGACTCATGCAGACTCTAGTGGACTCATACAGACTCTAGTGAACTCATGCAGACTCTAGTGAACTCATACAGACTCCAGTCAGACTCTAGTGGACTCATACAGACTCTAGTGGACTCATGCAGACTCTAGTGAACTCATGCAGACTCTAGTGGACTCATGCAGACTCTAGTGGACTCATGCAGACTCTAGTGAACTCATGCAGACTCTAGTGGACTCATGCAGACTCTAGTGGACTCATGCAGACTCTAGTGAACTCATGCAGACTCTAGTGGACTCATACAGACTCCAGTCAGACTCTAGTGGACTCATACAGACTCTAGTGAACTCATGCAGACTCTAGTGAACTCATGCAGATGACATCACAGACTGTCACCTAGTGGACTCATGACTGAACTCATGCAGACTCTAGTGACTCATGACTCACAGCTGTCACCTGTGATGACTAGTGGTCATGCAGACTCTAGTGGACCTGGTAGTGAACTGCAGACTGACCAGTGACTCTGGACCTGGACCTGAGGACTCTGCAGACTTCATGCAGACTCTAGTGGATCAGACAGTGGACTCATGTGGACTGACCTGGGGTCCATGCCCTGCATCAGGATCTCGTCTTGTTTACACTCCACCATGTCGTTGGTGAACATGGCGTGGAAGTACGGGATGGAGGCGGCGAGGACGATCCGGTGGGCGCTGAACTTATGGTCCCCCACCTGCACACAGATGACATCACAGCTGTCACCTGTGATGACGTCACAGCTGTCACCTGTGATGACGTCACAGCTGTCACCTGTGATGACATCACAGCTGTCACCTGTGATGACGTCACAGCTGTCACCTGTGATGATGTCACAGCTGTCACCTGTGCTGATGTCACAGCTGTCACCTGTGATGACATCACAGCTGTCACCTGTGATGACGTCACAGCTGTCACCTGTGATGACATCACAGCTGTCACCTGTGCTGATGTCACAGCTGTCACCTGTGATGACATCACAGCTGTCACCTGTGATGACGTCACAGCTGTCACCTGTGATGACGTCACAGCTGTCACCTGTGATGACGTCACAGCTGTCACCTGTGATGACGTCACAGCTGTCACCTGTGATGACGTCACAGCTGTCACCTGTGATGACGTCAAAGCTGTCACCTGTGATGACGTCACAGCTGATGACGTCACAGCTGTCACCTGTGATGACGTCACAGCTGATGACGTCACAGCTGTCACCTGTGATGACGTCACAGCGGTCACCTGTGATGACGTCACAGCTGTCACCTGTGATGACGTCACAGCTGATGACGTCACAGCGGTCACCTGTGATGACGTCACAGCTGATGACGTCACAGCTGTCACCTGTGATGACGTCACAGCTGTCACCTGTGATGATGTCACAGCGGTCACCTGGTCAGCTGACTGACCCAGTGACCTGGACCTGGACCTGAGCCTCTGAGACTTTAAGAGGATCAACATGAAGCTGCTGCAGCTCAGTGCTCGGATTTACTGAGGGACAGTGAACGCATCATCAGGTCTACTGAGGACCAGGTCTACTGAGGACCAGGTCTACTGTGGACCAGGTCTAGACTGAGGACCAGGTCTAGATTGAGGACCAGGTCTACTGTGGACCAGGTCTACATTGAAGACCAGGTCTACTGAGGACCAGGTCTAGACTGAGGACCAGGTCTACTGTGGACCAGGTCTAGACTGAGGACCAGGTCTACTGTGGACCAGGTCTACTGTGGACCAGGTCTACTGTGGACCAGGTCTACTGAGGACCAGGTCTAGACTGAGGACCAGGTCTACTGTGGACCAGGTTATTGTTTAGGATAATTGTTTAGATTGAGGACCAGGTCTACTGTGGACCAGGTCTACTGTGGACCAGGTCTAGACTGAGGACCAGGTCTAGATTGAGGACCAGGTCTAGACTGAGGACCAGGTCTAGATTGAGGACCAGGTCTAGACTGAGGACCAGGTCTAGACTGAGGACCAGGTCTACTGTGGACCAGGTCTACTGTGGACCACGTCTAGATTGAGGACCAGGTCTACTGTGGACCAGGTCTACTGTGGACCAGGTCTACTGTGGACCACGTCTAGATTGAGGACCAGGTCTACTGTGGACCAGGTCTACTGTGGACCAGGTCTACTGTGGACCAGGTCTACTGTGGACCAGGTCTAATGTGGACCAGGTCTAGATTGAGGACCAGGTCTAATGTGGACCAGGTCTAGATTGAGGACCAGGTCTACTGTGGACCAGGTCTAATGTGGACCAGGCCTGGGTCAAAGGTGAGCCGTGTCTTTCGACCAGTGACGTCACCGCCGTTAGCTTGTTGTTAGCCGCTAGCCGTTAGCTCGCAGGCTAACAGCTAATACTTCAGCCTCGAGCCGTCGGCGGTCCTTACCTTGAGCGTGACGTCACAGAGTTTCCCCTGACGTCGGATCTCCTCCATGACGACATAGCCTCTCGTGGGCAGGTCGTGAACTGAGAAATGAACTAAATCCTCGAGCTCTTCGCAGAGAACGTCTCCCATCGTCAGAGCGAGCGGCGGAGCGGCGCGATGTGAGCCCAGCGAGCCACCGTAGACTCCCAGCAGCCGTGACGTCAGCTTCCCGGCGGAAGCGGACAGGTCTGCGCCTTCACAATAAAAGCCTCAGCCCTCTACACACAGACACACTCTGACATGCTGATGCGAGTTTATCTGCTGACTGATGCTGAAAATAATAATAAAACAACAACATGACTTCCGCGTTGGTGTTCTGCCTTCAAAATAAAAGCCTTTCACAGCTGGTGCAAGTTATTGTTTAATAATTGTTTAATTTTAATGTTTAATTTTTATATTAATAAACTGTTGACTGACATGTATTAATAAACATGTCAGTCAATCAAACAGCAGAAGAAACCCACCATCTGTTATCGAAAAAGAAATTAAGAGTTTTATTCAGATTTTTGTGTTTGACCTTCAAAGACTCGAAGAACACCTTAACACATTGTTCACCTCGGGAACCGTCTGCAGGAGGCACCAGAACCGTCTGCAGGAGGCACCAGAACCGTCTGCAGGAGGCACCAGAACCGTCTGTAGATTGTTTCATAAAAACAAAAACACAGACACAGACGTCACAGCTGCTCAAGCTGGTTTTATTTAAACCCAGAACTATGTTTATTACATCATCATAGTTTATTATTGATCTAGTGTATGACATCACACTGTGATAAATGTCCAGGAAGGAAACACTGTTATTCCATGTCTGATTGATTGATTGATTGATTGATTGATTGATTGATTGATTGATTGATTGATTGATTGATTGATTGATGAATGAGTCACTGTTAAAGTTGCTGAATAGTTTCTGTCTTTATTAAAACGTCTGCAACATGAAACACATTTACATGTTTTAATAATAATTCACATCACGGAGCCTCGGCTGTAGCAGAAGCAGCATGCTGCTAACGATCACCGATCAATAACTAATCCATATCTGATCGGCTCAGACCGCAGCTTCTCCTGGCGTCACAGGGTTCAAGCGTGGTGGCGATGGAGAGAAGACGTTCTTTCTGGAGGAACCGCAGAGACGTTCTCTCTGGAGGAACCACAAAGTCTCAGAACATCGTCAATACCTTCAGATCAATAAGTGCTGATGAGTGAAGCCGACGCCGAGTCGTCTTAAATAAGTTAATCTGTGTTACAACAGCAGAACCTCCGGTTCCTCTACATTCAGGGTTAGGGTTCTGTGTGTGGCTGGAGAACCGGGGGAACCGGGAGCTGGAGAACCTGCAGCAGGAACATGAACCAACGTAGAACCTCCGGTCGACGCAGGCTTGAAATGTTCTAGACGTCTATGCAGAGAACAGTTCTTGGTAGAGAACTGTTCCAGAGCTGTCGGAGAACGGTTCTAGGGCTGTGAGAGAACGGAGAACATTGAAAGCAGGAACGTGTTGTGACTGGTCTAAATGATCTGGAACAGTGGTACCTAGAAGTGTGGATCTGAACTAGAACCTCGGCAGTGGAACCAGGCGGTTCTAAGCAAACAACTTTAGGTTGGAGCCCTGTTCTGTCTGGGTTCTGTGTAGAACATTAGAGGTGTGTTTGTTGGAACATCTGGACAGGATCTCCATGTGGAGAACCCACAAGCTCCCAGCAGAACTCAGTTACAGCAGCTGGACATGGGTTCTGTGGGTTCTACAGAACAGTTCTCTGGATAGACCTGTTCTGGAACCCAGTGGAGCTGTGGTTCCATAGGGTTCTGGAGCAGAGAGGTTCTAGTCTACGGTTCTAGGAGTGTGTCACAGCTCTTCAGCCCAGATACCAACAGAACGTGGAGCAGGTTCTAGACAGGTGGGGGGTCGGGGTGGGTGGTGGAACCCAGATATGGACCAGAACATTGAGGGGCATTATGAGATGGTTCTCCAGCATGCGGAACCCAGACCCGGTTCTATGGGTTCTAGAAGGGCATCCCTCCCGAGATCTGGCGGGCGACCTGCTCGTCCTGGCTCTCCTCTCGGTTCCGGTCCTGGTTCTGGTTCCGCTCCTGGTTCCAGTCCTTCAGGCCCTCGGGCAGCGTCGTGTCCTCGTCCACGCCGCCGGTTCCCTCCACAAACTCCTCGTACGTGGACTTCTCTGCAAACGGCCGGTTCCCCAGCAGCTCCACCATGTCGCTCTTATCTAGAACCTCCTTCTCCAGCAGCCGCAGCGCCACCTGCAGGACGGACACAACGTTAGGGACAGACCTGGAGCCGGTTCTGCTCCTGGTTCTGGGCTGGTTCAGTCTGGTAGAACCCAGTCTGAGAATCACACTGTGATAAACCAGCACTGGAAGGAAAACTGGATTCCATGTCTGAACCAGAATTGATTGAATTGATTGATTGATTGATTGATTGATTGATTGATGAATGAGTTCTGTTAAAGTTGCTGAATAGTTTCTGTCTTTATTAAAGGGGTTCTACTGAAGGGTTTACAGGGTTTTAATAAGGGTTCACATGACGGGGTTCTCGGCTGTAAAGGCAGCACTGCTAACGATCACCGTTCTAACTAAGGGTTCTGATCGGCTCAGAGGGGTTCTCCTGGCGTCACAGGGTTCAAGCGTGGTTTCTACTGGAGTGTTCTTTCTGGAGGAAAGGGTTCTCTCTGGAGGTTCAAACTGAGGGTTCTTCAGATCAATAAGTTCTGATGAGTGGTTCTACTGAGAGGTCTTCTACTGACAGAACCTCCGGTTTCTACATTCAGGGTTAGGGTTGTGGCTACTGGGGGTTCCGGGAGCTGGAGGTTCTGCAGCAGGTTTGAACCAACGTAGAACCTCCGGTCGGTTCACTTGAGGGGTTCTGAGGGGTTCTATGCAGAGAACAGTTCTTGGTAGGAACTGTTCAGACTCGGAGAACGGTTCTAGGGCTGAGAGAACGGGTTCATTGAGCAGGGGTTTGTGACTGGTCTAAATGATCTGGAACAGTTCTACTGAAGTGTGGTTCTGAACTAGAACCTCGGCAGTGAGGGGTTCTAAGCAAACAACTTTAGGTTCTTCTGTCTGGGTTCTGTAGAACTAGAGGTGTGTTTGTTGGAACATCTGGACAGGTTCACTGGAGAACCCACAAGGTCCCAGCAGAACTCAGTTACAGCAGCTGGACATGGGTTCTGTGGGTTCTACAGAAGGGTTCTCTGGATAGGGTTCTGGAACCCAGTGGAGCTGTGGTTCTAGGGTTCTGTAGGGTTCTGGAGCAGAGAGGTTCTAGTCTACGGTTCTACTGAGTGTTCACAGCTCTTCAGCCCAGGTTCTACGTGGAGCAGGTTCTAGACAGGTGGGGGTCTACTGGGTGGTTCAGATATGGACCAGAACATTGAGGGGTTCTACTGAGATGGTTCTCCAGCTGCGGAACCCAGACCCGGTTCTACTGGGTTCTACTGAAGGGCATTCTCCCGAGATCTGGCGGGTTCGACCTGCTCGTCCTGGCTCTCCTCTCGGTTCTCCTGGTTCTGGTTCTCCTGGTTCCAGTCCTTCAGGCCCTCGGGCAGGGTTCTACTGAGCCGGTTCCCTCCACTGAGGGTTCTACGTGGGGTTCTCTGCAAACGGCCGGTTCCCCAGCAGCTCCACCATGTCGGTCTTACTAGAACCTGAGTGGTTCTCCAGCAGCCGGTTCTACTGCAGGACGGTTCTACGTTAGGGTTCAGACCTGGAGCCGGTTCTGCTCCTGGTTCTGGGCTGGTTCTGGGCTGGTTCTCTAGAGGGGTCTGAGAACCAGCACCAGGGGTTCTACTGACCGGGTTCAAAACTGCAACCAGTTCACTGGGTTCAAAACTGGAACCCGAACCTGAACCAGAACTGGAACCAGAACCTTCTATTGAGTGGTTCTACTGAGGGGTTCTCTATGAGGTTCTCTGTGGTTTCTACTGAGGGGTTCTACTGAGAGGTTCTCTGTGGTTTCTATTGAGTGGTTCTACTGAGGGTTTCTCTATGAGGTTCTCTGTGGTTTCTACTGAGGGGTTCTACTGAGAGGTTCTACTGAGGGGTTCTACTGAGGGGTTCTCTATGAGGTTCTCTGTGGTTTCTACTGAGAGGTTCTACTGAGAGGTTCTACTGAGGGGTTCTACTGAGTGGTTCTACTGAGGGGTTCTCTATGAGGTTCTCTGTGGTTTCTACTGAGGGGTTCTACTGAGGGGTTCTACTGAGAGGTTCTATGTGGTTTCTACTGAGTGGTTCTACTGAGGGGTTCTACTGAGTGGTTCTACTGAGGGGTTCTACGGAGGGGGTCTCTGTGGTTTCTACTGAGAGGTTCTACTGGGTTCTACTGAGTGGTTCTCTATGAGGTTCTCTGTGGTTTCTACTGAGGGGTTCTACTGAGAGGTTCTACTGAGGGGTTCTACTGAGGGGTTCTACTGAGAGGTTCTACTGAGGGGTTCTACTGAGGGGTTCTACTGAGAGGTTCTACTGAGGGGTTCTACTGAGGGGTTCTACTGAGAGGTTCTACTGAGGGGTTCTACTGAGAGGTTCTACTGAGGGGTTCTACTGAGGGGTTCTACTCAGAGGTTCTACTGAGGGGTTCTCTATGAGGTTCTACTGAGAGGTTCTACTGAGTGGTTCTACTGAGGGGTTCTCTATGAGGTTCTCTGTGGTTTCTACTGAGGGACCTCTGACCTGTGCGTAGGCGCTTCTACTGAGAGGTTCTACTGAGGGGTTCTCTGTGGTTTCTACTGAGGGGTTCTACTGAGAGGTTCTACTCAGAGGTTCTCTAAGAGGTTCTACTGAGGGGTTCTACTGAGGGGTTCTCTATGAGGTTCTACTGAGGGGTTCTCTATGAGGTTCTACTGAGGGGTTCTACTGAGAGGTTCTACGGAGAGGTTCTCTATGAGGTTCTCTGTGGTTTCTACTGAGGGGTTCTACTGAGAGGTTCTACTGAGGGGTTCTCTGTGGTTTCTACTGAGGGGTTCTACTGAGAGGTTCTACTCAGAGGTTCTCTAAGAGGTTCTACTGAGGGGTTCTACTGAGGGGTTCTACTGAGTGGTTCTACTGAGAGGTTCTACTGGGGGGTTCTATGAGGTTCTCCGAGGGCTGCGGTACCTTCTCCACCTCGGCCTTCTTGCTGGCGAGCAGCTCCTGGGTTCTGCGGTAGGCGTCGCTGATGAGGGCGCGGACCTCGGAGTCGATGAGCCGCGCCGTGGCCTCGCTGTACGGCTTCTCCAGGACCATCTCTCCCTGCCGCGGCAGGTCGAACGACACCTGGCCCACCTTCGCATTCATCCCAAACTGGACGATCTGCAACAGAACCCACAGAACCTGAGCAGGAACACGACTCACCTCGAGACCGTTGAGACCGTTATGGGTTAAAAGCAGAGTCACAGAACGAGTTTTACACTGAGCTCGTTTGTTAAAATACATTCAATAAAGTTCAGACGCAGCAGACGTGACCACAACACTTCAACGAGTTCAAGACTTTTCTGGGTCAAAGATTTTCAAATTCAAGGTAAATTCATGTAAAACCTCTGATGCACGTTGCCTTCAGGGACAGTTGTTCATCAACAGTCTCTGTATTTCCCTCTAAAACAACTCTGTGTGGTAACGTTGTGTTATTATCTCATAGCGTGGTGAATGTGCAGGTCACAACTTGTCCACCAGAGCGTTGTGGAGTTGTTGGATTGTGTATTTGATGAGTTTGATGAGGGAAACCAAGAAATCCCATAATGAGCCTCCGTAGCGTAGCTCTGAGCAGCTCACGGCTCTGCTTCGCCGTTCTAAAAACAGCTTGCACCGACAATTAAAGGTAACGAACCTACTGCTATGACTATAGGGGTTATGGTGATGGGACAATTTGACTAAATGTTGAACTGTCCCTTTATGGCTTTTTAAGACCCTGTGGAAACGCTGCCATGACCCGCGTGACCTCTGACCTGTGCGTAGTTGCTCTGCGTGACCTCTGACCTGTGCGTAGTTGCTCTGCGTGACCTCTGACCTGTGTGTAGTTGCTCTGCGTGACCTCTGACCTGTGCGTAGGCGCTCTGCGTGACCTCTGCGTAGTTGCTCTGCGTGACCTCTGACCTGTGTGTAGTTGCTCTGCGTGACCTCTGACCTGTGCGTAGGCGCTCTGCGTGACCTCTGACCTGTGCGTAGGCGCTCTGCGTGACCTCTGACCTGTGCGTAGGCGCTCTGCGTGACCTCTGACCTGTGCGTAGGCGCTCTGCGTGACCTCTGACCTGTGTGTAGTTGCTCTGCGTGACCTCTGACCTGTGCGTAGGCGCTCTGCGTGACCTCTGACCTGTGCGTAGGCGCTCTGCGTGACCTCTGACCTGTGTGTAGGCGCTCTGCGTGACCTCTGACCTGTGCGTAGGCGCTCTGCGTGACCTCTGACCTGTGCGTAGGCGCTCTGCGTGACCTCTGACCTGTGCGTAGGCGACCTCTGACCTGTGCGACCTCGTGACCTCTGACCTGTGCGTAGGCGCTCTGCGTGACCTCTGACCTGTGCGTAGTTGCTCTGCGTGACCTCTGACCTGTGCGTAGGCGCTCTGCTCTGCGTGACCTCTGACCTGTGCGTAGGCGCTCTGCGTGACCTCTGACCTGTGCGTAGGCGCTCTGCTCTGCGTGACCTCTGACCTGTGCGTAGGCGCTCTGCGTGACCTCTGACCTGTGCGTAGGCGCTCTGCTCTGCGTGACCTCTGACCTGTGCGTAGTTGCTCTGCGTGACCTCTGACCTGTGCGTAGGCGCTCTGCGTGACCTCTGACCTGTGCGTAGGCGCTCTGCGTGACCTCTGACCTGTGACCTGTGCGTAGGCGCTCTGCTCTGCGGACCTCGACCTCGTAGGCGCTCTGCGTGACCTCTGACCTGTGCGTAGGCGCTCTGCTCTGACCTCTGACCTGACCTGACCTCTGACCTGTGCGTAGGCGCTCTGCGTGACCTCTGACCTGTGCGTAGCTGTGCGTGACCTCTGACCTGTGCGTAGGCGCTCTGCTCTGCGTGACCTCTGACCTGTGCGGCGCTCTGACCGTGACCTCTGACCTGTGCGTAGGGCGCTCTGCGACCTCTGACCTCTGACCTGTACGTAGGCGCTCTGCTCTGCGTGACCTCTGACCTGTACGTAGGCGCTCTGCTCTGCGTGACCTCTGACCTGACCGTGACCTCTGACCTGTGCGTAGGCGCTCTGCGTGACCTCTGACCTGTGCGTAGGCGCTCTGCGTGACCTCTGACCTGTGCGTAGGCGCTCTGCTCTGCGTGACCTCTGACCTGTGCGTAGGCGCTCTGCTCTGCGTGACCTCTGACCTGTGCGTAGGCGCTCTGCGTGACCTCTGACCTGTGTGTAGGCGCTCTGCGTGACCTCTGACCTGTGCGTAGGCGCTCTGCTCTGCGTGACCTCTGACCTGTGCGTAGGCGCTGCTGACCTCTGACCTGTGCGAGGCGCCTCGTGACCTCTGACCTGTGCGTAGGCGCTCTGCGTGACCTCTGACCTGTGCGTAGGCGCTCTGCGTGACCTCTGACCTGTGCGTAGGCGCTCTGCTCTGCGTGACCTCTGACCTGTGCGTAGGCGCTCTGCGTGACCTCTGACCTGTGCGTAGTTGCTCTGCGTGACCTCTGACCTGTGCGTAGGCGCTCTGACCTGTGAGGCGCTCTCGTGACCTGACCTGTGTAGGCGCTCTGCGTGACCTCTGACCCTGACCTGTGCGTGACCTGTGGCGCTCTGCGTGACCTCTGACCTGTGCGTAGGCTGACCTGTGCGTAGGCGCTCTGCTCTGCGTGACCTCTGACCTGTGCGTAGGCGCTCTGCTCTGCGTGACCTCTGACCTGTGCGTAGGCGCTCTGCTCTGCGTGACCTCTGACCTGTGCGTAGGCGCTCTGCGTGACCTCTGACCTGTGCGTAGGCGCTCTGCTCTGCGTGACCTCTGACCTGTGTGTAGGCGCTCTGCTCTGCGTGACCTCTGACCTGTGCGTAGGCGCTCTGCGTGACCTCTGACCTGTCTGCTCTGCGTGACCTCTGACCTGTGCGTAGGGCGCTCTGCGTGACCTCTGACCTGTGTGCGCTCTGCGACCTCTGACCTGTCTAGGCGCTCTGCTCTGCGTGACCTCTGACCTGTGCGTAGGCGCTCTGCTCTGCGTGACCTCTGACCTGTGCGTAGGCGCTCTGCGTGACCTCTGACCTGTGCGTAGGCGCTCTGCGTGACCTCTGACCTGTGCGTAGGCGCTCTGCTCTGCGTGACCTCTGACCTGTGCGTAGGCGCTCTGCGTGACCTCTGACCTGTGCGTAGGCGCTCTGCGTGACCTCTGACCTGTGCGTAGGCGCTCTGCTCTGCGTGAGGCGCTCCGTGACCTCTGTGACCTCGTGACCTCTGACCTGTGCGTAGGCGCTCTGCGTGACCTCTGACCTGTGCGTAGGCGCTCTGCTCTGCGTGACCTCTGACCTGTGCGTAGGCGCTCTGCGTGACCTCTGACCTGTGCGTAGGCGCTCTGCGTGACCTCTGACCTGTGCGTGACCTCTGACCTGTGCGTAGGCGCTCTGCGTGACCTCTGACCTGTGCGTAGGGCGCTCTGCTGCTCTGCGTGACCTCTGACCTGTGCGTAGGCGCTCTGCGTGACCTCTGACCTGTGCGTAGGCGCTCTGCGTGACCTCTGACCTGTGTGTAGGCGCTCTGCGTGACCTCTGACCTGTGCGTAGGCGCTCTGCGTGACCTCTGACCTGTGCGTAGGCGCTCTGCTCTGCGTGACCTCTGACCTGTGCGTAGGCGCTCTGCGTGACCTTGCGCAGGTCGTCCTGGGCGCCGGTGGTGATGCGCTGGAAGAAGATCTCCTCGGCAACGCGCCCCCCCAGCGTCATGCACATGCGGTCCAGCAGCTGCTCCTTGGTGTACAGGTACTGCTCCTTGGGCAGGTACTGCGCGTAGCCCAGGCCCTTCCCCCGCGGGATGATGGACACCTGCGCCGTAACCGTGGCAACACAACACGTCATTAACTCACATTGTGGTCTGGACACGAGGTCACGGTGACGTTGTCATGACAACAGCCAATCAGCAGCCAGAGTTCCAGCTGAGGCGTCACCTTGAGCAGCGGGTCGGCGTGCTCCAGGAACCATCCGGCCACGGCGTGGCCCGCCTCGTGGTACGCCACCGTCTTCTTCTCCTCCGGCTGCAGGACCTGGGTCTTCTTCTCCAGACCTCAAACAGGACCACAAGAACCGCTTAGCAACCCTGGTCTGGACTGGTCTGGTCTGGTCTGGTCTGGTCTGGGTCTGGTCTGGTCTGGTCTGGTCTGGTCTGGGTTCAGGTCTAGGTCTGGTCTGGTCTGGTCTGGTCTGGTCTGGTCTGGGTCTGGTCTGGTCTGGTCTGGTCTGGTCTGGGTTCAGGTCTGGGTTCAGGTCTAGGTCTGGTCTGGTCTGGGTTCAGGTCTAGGTCTAGTTCTGGTCTGGGTTCAGGTCTAGGTCTAGTTCTGGTCTGGTCTGAACTGGTCTGGTCTGGGTTCAGGTCTAGGTCTAGTTCTGGTCTGGGTCTGGTCTGGGTTCAGGTCTGGACTGGTCTGGTCTGGTCTGGGTTCAGGTCTAGTTCTGGTCTAGGTCCAGGTCTAGGTCTAGGTCTAGCCCCTGGTCCTGGTCCTGGTCCTGGTCCTGGTCTGGACTCACCTCCGATGACCCTCTCGATGGCCTGCTCAAAGTGTTTCTGGTTGATGGCGTCCGACAGGTGTCGCGCGGCGATCAGCGCCGCCTCGTTGCAGACGTTGGCGATGTCGGCGCCTGGCAACAGAGAGCAGGGGGGGTCAACAGGAGGGGGGGGGTCTGGTGGTCTAGGGTCTAGGGTCTAGGGGGTCTGGTGGTCTAGGGGGTCTAGGGTCTAGGGGGTCTGGTGGTCTAGGGGGTCTAGGGTCTAGGGGGTCTGGTGGTCTAGGGTCTAGGGGGTCTGGTGGTCTAGGGGGTCTGGTGGTCTAGGGGTCTAGGGGGTCTACGGTCTAGGGGGTCTGGTGGTCTAGGGGGTCTGGTGGTCTAGGGGGTCTGGTGGTCTAGGGGGTCTAGGGGGTCTAGGGGTCTAGGGGGTCTGGTGGTCTAGGGGGTCTGGTGGTCTAGGGGGTCTGGTGGTCTAGGGGGTCTGGTGGTCTAGGGGGTCTAGGGGGTCTAGGGTCTAGGGGGTCTGGTGGTCTAGGGTCTAGGGGGTCTAGGGGGTCTAGGGGGTCTAGGGGGTCTAGGGTCTAGGGGGTCTGGTGGTCTAGAGCCCACCTGAGAAGCCCGGCGTGAGCGCCGCCATCCTCTTGGCGAGCGAGTCTTTGTCCACGTCGACCTCCAGCTTCAGAGGTCGAAGGTGAACTTTAAAGATGGAGGCGCGGCCTTTGATGTCTGGAGGACCTGGAACAGAGCAGAGGGTGTAACCATGGCGACGGGACACGCCGCCGACAGGAAGCAGCGACCTGAGACACGGCGAGCGATCCTGAGAGACATTTGTTGAATTTTGGGTGAACTATCCCTTTAATGAAAAACAGACTCTTGAACCAAAAGGACAGAATGTCCCTTTAAATCAGCAGGTGTCAGAGCTCTTATGGCGGCGGCGGCGGCGGCGGCGACTCACCGATGTAGATCTGGCGGTCGAAGCGTCCCGGTCTCATCAGCGCCGGGTCCAGGATGTCGGGTCGGTTGGTTCCCGCCAGAACCACCACGTTGGTCGCCGTGTTGAAGCCTGAGACACAGACAGCGGTGAGACCGTCGCCACGGCAACGCCACATTTCCCATGATGCCTTTCACCCACCGTCCATCTCCACCAGCAGCTGGTTCAGCGTGTTCTCCTGCTCGCTCTGCCCGCCAAAGTTCCCGCGCCCGCGCTTCCGTCCCACCGCGTCGATCTCATCGATGAAGAGGATGCACGGAGCGTTCTTCCTCGCCATCACAAACAGGTCCCGCACCTGACAGGAAGTGACATCATCAGCACGGACACGGAGGAGGGAGGAGGATGACTTACACAAGGTCTGATTACCTTGATTCCAAAACCTAAAAAAGACCATCTTCTTATTGATAATTGGCGACCCATTTCATTACTTAACACTGATTACAAGGTATTCGCTTCAGTACTTGCCAAACGACTTAAAAATGTTTTAGACCCAATTATTGATGAAACCCAATCGGGGTTTATGAGAAACAGACACATTTCCAATAATATTCGACTTGTTTTAGATTTGATTGATTACTCTTCTCTGTGTCCTGATGAAAGTCTTATCTTCTTCCTTGATTTCTACAAGGCATTTGACACCGTAGAACATAATTTTATATTTCAGACAATTAAACAATTTGGATTTGGCGATTTTTTTTATAAAGCTGTTAAAACTTTGTACTTCAAAGGTAACAGCTCCATCAGACTAAAAAGTGGGACCTCCCCGAGATTTGATTTACAGCGGGGCATTCGACAGGGCTGTCCCGCCTCCCCTTATCTATTTATCCTTTGCACTCAACTACTTTCTACTCATATTAAAAATAGCTTGTTAAAAGGTATCTCTATTGCAGACAGAGAAATTATTATCAGTCAACTGGCAGACGATACCACACTTTTCCTAAAAAATGCTTCACAGGTTCCCATTGCTATCCATACAATAGATATATTCTCCGCAGCTTCTGGACTTGCCTTAAACCTGAAGAAATGTGAGTTATTCCCTCTTAAAAACTGCAATGATTCAGTGATTTACAATGTACCTGTTAAAAATAAAATCACCTACCTTGGGATTACCATTGTAAAAGATCAGACAGAGAGATGCTCTGAAAATTTTGATATGATTATTGATAAGACGAGGAAAAAGCTGAACCAATGGCTTCAAAGGGATTTATCTCTAAAAGGTCGAATACTGCTAACAAAGGCTGAAGGACTGTCTCGTCTTACTTACGCTGCTATTCCCTTGTCTGTCGACAAAAAAATATGTAGTGCTGTAGATAAATTATTATTTAACTTTATTTGGAAAAACAAGACGCACTATGTAAAAAGGTCTGTTATTATGAACACTTATGATTCTGGTGGGCTAAATTTTCTTGACTTTACTACCCTCAACAACACCTTTAAAATTAACTGGATAAAGCAGTTTTTACATAATCCTGCGTCCACATGGAACTTTATACCCAAGTTTATTTTTTCTACCATTGGAGGTCTTGAATATGTGTTGTTATGTGATTATAAAATAGAAAAACTTCCCCTAATCTTGTCAAACTTTCATAAACAGATGCTGTTGGCATGGTCTTTAATCTATAAGCACAACTTCTCTCCACATAGATGCTTTATTTGGAACAATCAACACATCAAATATAAAAATAAGTCCCTTTTTCTTAACTCATGGTTTAACAATAACATTATGTTAGTTACCCAACTGCTTAATGATAATGGTAATTTGTTAAATTACTCTGAATTCCTTTTAACTCATGGTGTTCCTGTGACCCCAAAAGACTTCGCAGTTGTAATGGATGCTGTTCCTTCGGGTATTCTAACTCTATTACGAGGTGCTGGTAAACCAGTTTGTCCTCCTTTAGATCCCATTTTAACAGCAGTGGGGAAAATGTGTTTTTCTGGTAAAGGAGGAGAGGAAAAAAAGGAATTGTCTAATAAGATCTCTTTTTCAAACTGACACCACCACGACTCCATCTGTTGTTCAGTACTGGTCTAATACTGTTAATGGACTGAACTGGATCCATATATGGAACCTTCCATACAAATACCTAATTACAAATAAAGTGAGAAAAGTGTCTTACAAACTAATTCATAGGTATTACCCTGCCAAATATTATTTGTTAAAATTTAAGAAAGACTAGGCTATATGTGAACTGTTCTCTGTGCCTGAACCTGAAGCTGTAATACAGCTGTTTTGGCTCTGCAACTCTACTGCCACCTTTTGGAAAGAAGTAGCTACTGCGTTACATCACATTGAAGATTGACGCAGACTTTTGTTTAGATTGGAATAATGTACTTTTTGGTGTCCACAATGTTAAAAGTAAGAAACAGAAAGAACTGTATGTTATAAATTTGATAATAATATTAGGGAAGTATCACATACACAAAGCTAAATTTAGTCACTCTAAACCATGCTTTACTGCATTCCAAAGGGAAACAGAACTGTACATGCAAAGTATCTGTGACTCGAATAATAAGAAAGCTATGAAAACTTATGATCTGTGCACCTTTTTTTCAGTTTTTATGTAATCTACCTCCTGGCTGTTCTGTTATGTTGTTTTGTTTGCTTGATGACATATGTATAACTGTCTTGAATACACTGTCAATAAAGATCTATTGAAAAAAAAAAAAAAAAAAAAAAAAAAAAGGAGGAAGAGGAGGAAGAGGAGGATGATGAAGGAGTGGGAGGAGGAAGAGGAGGAGGAGGATGAAGGAGTGGGAGGAGGAAGAGGAGGAGGAGGAGGATGAAGATGAAGATGAAGAGAGGAGGAGGAGGAGGAGGAGGAGGAGGAGGAGGAGGAGGAGGAGGAGGAGGATGAAGATGAAGAGAGGAGGAAGAGGAAGAGGAGGAGGATGAAGATGAAGATGAAGAGAGGAGGAGGAAGAGGATGATGATGAAGATGAAGAGAGGAAGAGGAGGAGGAGGAGGATGATGATGAAGATGAAGAGAGGAGGAGGAGGAGGAGGAGGAGGAGGAGGAGGAGGAGGAGGAGGAAGAGGAGGAGGATGAAGATGAAGATGAAGAGAGGAGGAGGAAGAGGAGGAGGAGGATGATGATGAAGATGAAGATGAAGAGAGGAGGAAGAGGAGGAGGATGATGAAGATGAAGAGAGGAAGAGGAGGAGGAGGAGGAAGAGGAGGAAGAGGAGGAGGAGGAGGAAGAGGAGGAGGATGATGAAGATGAAGAGAGGAAGAGGAGGAGGAGGAGGAAGAGGAGGAGGATGATGAAGATGAAGAGAGGAGGAGGAGGAGGAGGAGGAGGAGGAGGAGGAGGAGGATGAAGATGAAGAGAGGAGGAGGAGGAGGAGGAGGAGGAGGAGGATGATGATGAAGATGAAGATGAAGAGAGGAGGAGGAGGAGGAGGAGGAAGAGGAGGAGGAAGAGGAGGAAGAGGATGAAGGAGTGGGAGGAGGAAGAAGTAGAGGAGGAGGAGGATGAAGATGAAGAGAGGAAGAGGAGGAGGATGAAGATGAAGATGAAGAGAGGAGGATGAAGATGAAGAGAGGAGGAGGAGGAAGAGGAGGAGGAGGAGGAGGATGAAGATGAAGAGAGGAGGAGGAGGAGGAGGAGGAGGAGGAGGAGGATGAAGATGAAGATGAAGAGAGGAGGAGGAGGAAGAGGAGGATGAAGATGAAGAGAGGAGGAGGAGGAGGAGGATGATGAAGATGAAGAGAGGAGGAGGAGGAGGAGGATGAAGATGAAGAGAGGAGGAGGAGGAGGAGGATGATGATGAAGATGAAGAGAGGAGGAAGAGGAGGAGGATGAAGATGAAGAGAGGAGGAGGAGGAGGAGGATGAAGATGAAGAGAGGAGGAGGAGGAAGAGGATGATGAAGATGAAGAGAGGAGGATGAGGAAGAGGAGGATGATGAAGATGAAGATGAAGAGAGGAGGAGGAGGAAGAGGATGATGAAGATGAAGAGAGGAGGAGGAGGAGGAGGAGGAGGATGAAGATGAAGAGAGGAGGAGGAGGAGGAGGAGGAGGAAGAGGATGATGAAGATGAAGAGAGGAGGATGAGGAAGAGGAGGAGGATGAAGATGAAGATGAAGAGAGGAGGAGGAGGAGGAGGAGGATGAAGATGAAGAGAGGAGGAGGAGGAAGAGGATGATGAAGATGAAGATGAAGAGAGGAGGAGGAAGAGGAGGATGATGAAGATGAAGAGGAAGAGGAAGAGGAAGAGGATGAAGATGAAGATGAAGATGGCGTCCTCTCACCCTGGCCGGGCCGACGCCCACAAACATCTCCAGGAATTCTGATCCGTTGACGGTGATGAAGGGAACGTTGGCTTCTCCGGCCGTGGCCTTGGCCAGGAGCGTCTTCCCTGTTCCTGGAGGACCCGTCAGGATGGCGCCCTGGCAACACAACAACACACACAAACAAACAAACAAACAAACAAACAAACAAACTTGTTGGTTTGTCGTGTCATCACGTTGGACATTTTATCCGAGGCTCAATCGGTGCATGGATGTGAGTCTGAGACGTTGTATCGGTTGGAGTCGTGTGCATCGGATAGAAACGGGGATGAAACCTCGATGCAACTCTTTACAAAGCTTTGCATCAGTAAAATCTGGTTTCTTCGTATTATAGCCTATATTTATATATTTAATGATTATTTAGTCGTCCCGTATCTGGAGACTAACAGACGTGTCCCTGATTGAACTGACACGCGGCCACTTTCTCCCGTATCTTTGAAAATCCACGTCGGGCGATTTAGTCGTGACTCTGCCTGTCTGGAGCTCCTCATTGACCAATGAGACACCGTCATGTTGCTCGGATACGCCGGCAAAGCCGCCGCCCCAAACAAGTGCGGTGGCGAAAAAAAACGATGGACGTGTAGAAAAGAACGGGAAAAGAAACAGAAACGGCAGGAAAAGGTGAGAGATCATTGATACAGAGGCAGCTGCACATCTGATCACGTCTGTTAGTGACGGAGGTTCAACAGCTGGTCAGGACTTAGTAGCAGTAGAGTCTGTAGCAGGTAGTAATAATTATATTGATTTAATTTGACTCCATCTGGTTGAGAGACAGGCCAACAGTGACAGAGAAGAAGCCAGTCTGAAAGAACAGCTCAGTGTTTTTCAACCTCGGGGTCGGGATCTCATGTGTCGTCACCTGAAACGTCTAATTGATACAAATATTTTGTTTAAGTAATTATTATTCTTTTCAAAATGATGATTAAAATACCTAAACTTATTATGGCACTGCTTCTGTTTCTTGAAGAAACAATAAAGTTGAGTCAAATTTGCAT
The DNA here is from genome assembly GCA_030347415.2 of Decapterus maruadsi. Classification (NCBI taxonomy): domain Eukaryota; kingdom Metazoa; phylum Chordata; class Actinopteri; order Carangiformes; family Carangidae; genus Decapterus; species Decapterus maruadsi. Next base: position 32,161,215 of record CM064906.1, on the reverse strand, counting down.
TGTTTTTGAATCGTAGTAGGAAGATAAATGATATCGTACTGAACCGTTAGAAGCTTCATGTGAATCGTTATCGTATCGTATCGTAGCCACATATGGAGATGCATCGTATCGTCCTGGGGATGGAGGTTTCCATCCCTACATCATGACATCATCATGTGACCAAATAAGGAGATCAGTGTCATCCTTTCATCTCCAGACTTGGAAATGTATCGAATCAAACTCTTGTGTAGGAACCCTGTGGACGGCTTGAGGCGGTTACCAGGGGAACCCGGCGGCGGTTACCTTGGGGATCTTGGCGCCCAGGTCCTGGTACTGTTTGGGGTTCTTCAGGAAGTTGACGAACTCCATGATCTCCAGCTTGGCCTCCTCGCAGCCCGCCACGTCCTTGAACTTGACGTCGATCTCGTCCTTGAGGATCTTGGCGGTGGTCTCGCTGACGCTGAAGAGCCCGCCCATCCCGCGGCCGGGGCGCCCGCCGCCCGCCGGCCCTCGCCGCAGCATGAAGAGCAGGAAGCCGATGATGAGCACGGTGGGCAGCATGCTGAGGAGGAAGGTCCTGGAGAGGGAGACCACGGTTACCACGGTTACCACGGTCACCACGGTTACCGGGGTTACCACGGTTACCACAGTCACCACGGTCACCACACTCACCCGTCGCTCTCCGTGGAGTAGACCACCGGCAGACGGTTCTCGCCCTCGATGCCCAGCTCGTACTGAGCCGTCTCCAGGTTCCTCTCGAAGGTGTCCACGCTGCCGATGTTGAACCAGACGTACGCCTGCAGGACCAGGACCAGACCGTTAGGACCAGACCATCAGGACCAGACCAGACCGTCAGGACCAGGACCAGGACCTGGACCAGACCATCAGGACCAGGACCAGGACCAGACCGTCAGGACCAGGACCAGGACCAGGACCAGACCGTCAGGACCAGACCAGACCGTCAGGACCAGACCAGACCGTCAGGACCAGACCAGACCGTCAGGACCAGGACCAGGACCAGACCATCAGGACCAGACCAGACCGTTAGGACCAGGACCTGGACCTGGACCTGGACCAGGACCTGGATCTAGACCTGGACCAGGACCTGGATCTAGACCTGGACCAGGACCAGACCGTCAGGACCAGGACCTGGACCAGGACCTGGACCAGACCGTCAGGACCAGGACCAGGACCCAGACCAGGACCAGGACCTGGACCAAGACCAGGACCAGGACCTGGACCTGGACCTGGACCAGGACCAGGACCAGGACCTGGACCTGGACCAGGATCTGGACCTGGACCTGGACCTGGACCAAGGCCATGACATCACCACTGGCACCATGAAACAAGGGCGTAGAATTGGGTAGGGACGCTAGGGACACGTCCCTACCAATAATATCCAGCCGCTACTGTGTAGTCAATACAACCGCTGCCGTATATCTGCTGGTTTCCTGACAGAGTAATGTGTCTTTCCAGCAAAGACGATCTTTGGTGTAAGTGCGTCATGCTGTCATTCACAGCGTCCAGGTGGACAGCTGCTGTGCACGCTGGGGTCTCCGTCTCTCCGACACCGCTCACCGGTAGCTCGCCAAAGGATGAATGAATGGTAAACTTTAAACATTGTTTGGTCACTGGGCAAACCGAGCCGCCTTGGTTACTCAGTTACTACTTTTTTAAGGCCTCAGTGCCTCAGACTGTAGCAGCCGACCGCGGCTTCTCCGCCGCCGTGCCGGAGCGGAGCTACCAAGCCACTCGGTCACTGGCCGGTGTACGGAGCGATTCCCCTGGATGTGGAACGGCTGTGGCTCCGCTCCCGGCACGGCACGTCGTGAACGGGGAGGGTGTTGTATAGCCTAGGCTAAATCCTGGTTCCTGTCTAGGTGTTTCTCCCCCTCTGTTTCCCACAGAGCTCTGCCCGGGGATGTAGAATAACTATCGCCTACTGATAGCAATTTACAACACTTGAAAGCAATTATTATTTAGTTGGCTGGTAAAATATCTGCCCCTAAAAAAAAAAAAGATAGCCTACTAAAAAAACCATTGGTCTGATGTAGCCTAGCCTAGGTTACAGTAGGCTACGTGAAACTGTTTTTCTTTTTCTTTTTTTTTGATGTAGCCTAGGTCCTATTGGTGCATGCAGCCCAGAGGACTCTGTTGAATCTGGTGCAATTTGGATGCGCACACAAGAAAAAAAACAACAACCAATCGCTCAGCTCACATGATGTCACTGTAAACGAAAAGACCAAACCTACGCCCTTGCCATGACATCACCACTGGCACCATGACATCACCACTGGCACCATGACATCACCACTGGCACCATGACATCACCACCGGCACCATGACATCACCACCGGCACCATGACATCACCACCGGCACCATGACATCACCACCGGCACCATGACATCACCACCGGCACCATGACATCACCACCGGCACCATGACATCACCACTGGCACCATGACATCACCACCGGCACCATGACATCACCACCGGCACCATGACATCACCACCGGCACCATGACATCACCACCGGCACCATGACATCACCACCGGCACCATGACATCACCACTCACCCCGTCCACTGGCGTCTTCCCGGGAGCGAACGCCACCTTGACGTATCTCTTGTTGACGACCTCCAGCCGGTCGACCTGCGGGACACGGCGACATGACATCAGCGTGATGACGTCACTGGCTGCTGTTGCCATGGTGATGAATGATGACATCACAGCGCGCCACTCACCACGCCTTTGGACAGGTAGTTGTTGACGAAGTCCTTCCAGGTGACCTCTCGTCCTCCGTCCCTGAAGAAGAAGTAGTAGGTGACGGCGGTCCAGAACGCCGCTCCGCTCAGGAAGTACATCCGGAACTCCTTGTCGTCCCAGGGAACGTCGCCCTGGAAGGAGAATTCCCGTTTATTACGACCTGGACCTCATGTCGCTACCCGATCTGCAACTCTACCCGATCTGTAACAAAACTGATCTGCGCATGCGCAGACCGGCCGCCATCTTGGACGGCTGCCTACGGCAACTCCACTGGGACAAACTTCATTTGCGTATTGCCCGATTTGCGTACAAGCGGAGGTCGAAGTCTGCTTAAAGTCCTGTTAATTTACAATAAGGTACTGTGAAAATGATTTAAAAAAACAAAAACCGCGGACGTCCGTCACAAGACAGCCGCGGCAGACTCGTTTATTCAGTGAGGGTTGTGATTGTTTGTGGTTGTCACGGTGATGAGCCTCTGTTCCTGTTTTCTGAGCATCAAGATCCACACCACCACAACGAACCATCAATTTACATTACTAATAAAGTTTGTTTTTTAAAAATAAAAAGATAAACCGTCTCTGGCGGGAAGCAGGAAGCAGGAAGTAGGAAGTAGGAAGCAGGAAGCAGGAAGTAGGAAGCAGGAGGTAGGAAGCAGGAAGCGGGAAGCAGGAAGCAGGAAGCAGGAGGTAGGAAGCAGGAGGTAGGAAGCAGGAAGCAGGAAGCAGGAGGTAGGAAGCAGGAGGTAGGAAGTAGGAAGCAGGAAGCAGGAAGCAGGAAGCAGGAGGTAGGAAGCAGGAGGTAGGAAGCAGGAAGCGGGAGGTAGGAAGCAGGAGGTAGGAAGCAGGAGGTAGGAAGCAGGAAGCGGGAAGCAGGAAGCAGGAAGCAGGAGGTAGGAAGCAGGAGGTAGGAAGTAGGAAGCAGGAAGCAGGAAGCAGGAAGCAGGAAGCAGGAGGTAGGAAGCAGGAGGTAGGAAGTAGGAAGCAGGAAGCAGGAAGCAGGAAGCAGGAGGTAGGAAGCAGGAGGTAGGAAGCAGGAAGCAGGAGGTAGGAAGCGGGAGGTAGGAAGCAGGAGGTAGGAAGCAGGAAGCGGGAGGTAGGAAGCAGGAGGTAGGAAGCAGGAAGCGGGAGGTAGGAAGCAGGAGGTAGGAAGCAGGAGGTAGGAAGTAGGAAGCAGGAAGCAGGAAGCAGGAAGCAGGAGGTAGGAAGCAGGAGGTAGGAAGCAGGAAGCGGGAGGTAGGAAGCAGGAGGTAGGAAGCAGGAGGTAGGAAGTAGGAAGCAGGAAGCAGGAAGCAGGAAGCAGGAGGTAGGAAGCAGGAGGTAGGAAGCAGGAAGCGGGAAGCAGGAAGCAGGAAGCAGGAGGTAGGAAGCAGGAGGTAGGAAGTAGGAAGCAGGAAGCAGGAAGCAGGAGGTAGGAAGCAGGAGGTAGGAAGCAGGAAGCGGGAAGCAGGAAGCAGGAAGCAGGAGGTAGGAAGCAGGAAGTAGGATGTAGGAAGCAGGAAGCAGGAAGTAGGAAGCAGGAAGCAGGAAGTAGGAAGCAGGAGGTAGGAAGCAGGAAGCGGGAAGCAGGAAGCAGGAAGCAGGAGGTAGGAAGCAGGAGGTAGGAAGTAGGAAGCAGGAAGCAGGAAGTAGGAAGCAGGAGGTAGGAAGCGGGAAGCAGGAGGTAGGAAGCAGGAGGTAGGAAGCGGGAAGCAGGAAGTAGGAAGCAGGAGGTAGGAAGCAGGAAGCGGGAAGCAGGAAGTAGGAAGCAGGAAGTAGGAAGCAGGAGGTAGGAAGCAGGAAGCGGGAAGCAGGAAGCAGGAAGTAGGAAGCGGGAGGTAGGAAGCAGGAGGTAGGAAGCAGGAAGCGGGAAGCAGGAAGTAGGAAGCGGGAGGTAGGAAGCAGGAGGTAGGAAGCAGGAAGCGGGAAGCAGGAGGTAGGAAGCGGGAAGCAGGAAGCGGGAAGCAGGAGGTAGGAAGCAGGAAGCGGGAAGCAGGAAGCAGGAAGTAGGAAGCAGGAAGTAGGAAGCAGGAGGTAGGAAGCAGGAAGCGGGAAGCAGGAAGCAGGAAGTAGGAAGCAGGAAGTAGGAAGCAGGAAGCGGGAAGCAGGAAGTAGGAAATAGGAAGCAGGAGGTAGGAAGCAGGAAGTAGGAAGCAGGAGGTAGGAAGCAGGAGGTAGGAAGCAGGAAGCGGGAAGCAGGAAGCAGGAAGCGGGAAGCAGGAGGCAGGAAGCAGGAAGCGGGAAGCAGGAAGCGGGAAGTAGGAAGCAGGAGGTAGGAAGCGGGAAGCAGGAAGTAGGAAGTTGTCACGGGAAGCAGGAGGCGGGAAGCAGGAGGTAGGAAGTCCGGAAGCGGGAAGCAGGAAGCAGGTTCCTAGGAAGCAGGAAGTAGGAAGCAGGAAGGAAGCAGGAACGGGAAGCAGGAAGCTCAATAGGAACAGGAATTAGGAAGCAGGAAGCGGGAAGCAGGAAAAAATAGGAAAGGAGGTAGGAAGCAGGAAGTAGGAAGCAGGAGGAGGAACAGGAGGTAGGAAGCAGGATCGGGAAGCGGGAAGCAGGAGGCAGGAAGCAGGAAGCGGGAAGCAGGAAGCGGGAAGTAGGAAGCAGGAGGTAGGAAGCGGGAAGCAGGAAGTAGGAAGCAGGAAGTAGGAAGCGGGAAGCAGGAAGCAGGAAGTAGGAAGCAGGATTTGCGTACAAGTGGAAGTCGAAGTCTGCTTAAAGTTCTGTAAATTTACAATATGATACTGTTAAAATGATTTCTTTAAAGTAAAACCTGGATGATGTCATCTACTGCAAACTCGTTTATTCAGTGAGGGTTGTGATTGTTTGTGGTTGTCAAGGTGATGAGGCCGGCGAGAGTAAACACAAAGTCCGCCTCTGTTCCTGTTTTCTGAGCATCAAGATCCACACCACCACAACGAACCCTCAATTTACATTACTAATAAAGTTTGTTTTTAAAAAATAAAAAGATAAACCGTCTCTGGCGACGCTCAGAGGGACAGAGAGAGGACAGTGATCCTAAGACCTAAGTCAATTCAACTAAGTTTGTCCAAGTGGAGTTGCCGTACGTGGCTGTCGCAGATCGGGTAGCATCGCCTCATGCAGCCTCGAAACAACACGTTATCAAAACTCAGTTCTGATTGGCTAGTGTCTGACCTCTGACCTGGATGATGTCATCTACTGACCTCTGACCTGGATGATGTCATCTACTGACCTCTGACCTGGATGATGTCATCTACTGACCTCTGACCTGGATGATGTCATCTACTGACCTCTGACCTGGATGATGTCATCTACTGACCTCTGACCTGGATGATGTCATCTACTGACCTCTGACCTGGGTGATGTCATCTACTGACCTCTGACCTGGATGATGTCATCTACTGACCTCTGACCTGGATGATGTCATCTACTGACCTCTGACCTGGATGATGTCATAGCAGCAGCCAGATAACGTGTTATTTAGAGGCTGCGTTCTGCTCCTGACTCCATACGGACACGCGGCTCTGATGGAGCTACGACACCAGAGTTATTACAGTATGTTACCATAGAAACCTGGGGCGGTGTTTAGCTCAGTGGGTAGAGCGCCCGCTCCATGTGTTGAGGCCATAGGCGCCGCTTCAGTGGGTGCTCCGGGGCTCGAGCACACACAGAGGGCACGCCACCAGATGCCGCGCCTCGGCCCCTCAGCTGTGTGTCTGTGGGTATGTGTATCATGTGTAGCCCGTATGTGCGTGTAGCCTGCGTGAATGTGTGTATTAATCTCTGGCGCGCTCTGTTAAGATGAAAAACACAGAGCGCGAGCCGGGCACAGAGGTGCTCACTGCGCTCTGGCGACAATCGGTTAACGGGGCTGAAAGGAAACTGGCTTCGCTCCGCGGCTATTTCGCGTCTGACGTCTATGTTAAACTCACGTGTTTATTGATATTGTAGCGTCCAACCCGACGTAACTACATCAACATAACACTAACTTATGACAGCAGCTCTCTCTTCCTCCCTCACTCACCTACACACAGACACACACAGCTGTCTTCCTCACTCTGCCCCTCAGTTTCTCATCCAACCACCCTATACCTGCCCATACTACACATTCACAGTCAGTCAGAAATCACACAACTTAATCATAACAAGAGCATTACTGCGGTTGCTACAATATTATCAGTTGTGCAGTACAGGATATTATTTATGAATAATGAGCGATAAGTCCCATTACGGGGCATAATATGCGCACCAGTGTTTGTAGAGCCCGGTTTAGGTGTGCACATGGGGGGGGGGCATGTTGTGACACCCCCCCCCCGGACACGCATGCGCACCCACGGGCGAAAACGTAAATCGGCGCCCCTGGTTGAGGCTACAGTCCTCGCTGCAGGCGGCCCCGGTTCGAGTCCTGTCGGACGGCCCTGTGCTGCATGTCATCCCCCGTCTCTACCTCCTGTTCCCTGTCACTCTACACTGTCCTGTCAATAAGGTCCAGAACCAGAACCAGGTGAGGTCAACAACACTGACACACTGACCTTCTGCAGGCGGCTGGACCAGTGGGAGTCCTCCTTCCTGCCCCCTCTTTTACCCCCGCCTGGTCCTCCTGCTCCTCCTGGTCCTCCTGCTCCTCCTCCTCCTCCTGCTCCTCCTGCTGGTCCTCCTCCTGGTTTCCCTGAGGGTTTCTGAGCGTTGGCAGGTTTGGCCTCTGACAACAGATCAGAGTCAGACTGGGTTCAGTTCTCTACGGTCAGTCAGGATGTCAGTAGTTGAGTCAGTAGTTGAGTCAGTAGTTGTGTCAGTAGTTGAGTCAGTAGTTGTGTCAGTAGTTGTGTCAGTAGTTGAGTCAGTAGTTGTGTCAGTAGTTGTGTCAGTAGTTGAGTCAGTAGTTGAGTCAGTAGTTGTGTCAGTTGTACCTTTAGTTGCAGCTTCAGCCTCTGAGTTCTTTGCAGCTTTCTGAGCATCTGGAAAATATTTCTCAAACCCTGAAAGAAGAAAAAAAAACATGTTTGTAGTTTGTAGTTCACACACACACACACACACACACACACACACACACAGACACACACACACACACACACACACACACACACACACACACACACACACACACACACACACACACACACACACACACACACACACACACACACACACACACACACACACACACACACACAGTGTGTACCTTTGGGGGGTCTGGAGCTCAGACTCCTGTAGACTCCCAGCAGCTCGGCCAGGAGGCTCCGCCCACTGCTCACCTGTCCGGCTGCGCTGGAACACGTCACCTGCACAAACACCCGACACGACTGACGTCACATGACGATGCAACGTTTACATTAGCATCATATATTATAACACACACACGTAAATGCATGCCAACAACTCCCCAACCCTTCACTCAGGACTCAACAAGCCGAGCAGGGAGCTCTCTGAGCGGCCACGGGGCTGACGGAGCCCCGCTGGGGGGGAGGTCACCTGGACCGGCTCCTCCCGGGTCAATGACACCGGCTGTCAGGTGAGGCTACCTGCTCTGACCTCTGACCGGCTGTCAGGTGAGTCCACCTGAGTCCGGTGGTCCCACCTCCCCCCCAGCGGGGCTCCGTCAGCCCCGTGGCTGCTCAGAGAGCTCCCTGCTCGGCTTGTTTTGGCTGCTGTCCCGGTTAGCACAGTTAGCATGTTAGCGTGTGTTCACCTACCAGCCTGGCCGGAGCGGAGGGCAGCAGCAGCCGGAACAGGCTCCTGCAGCCCGGGGACAGCAGGCTCCGGCAGCCGGCGGACAGCCGCAGGTAGCGGTGGGCCATCTTCACCCGGAACACAGCGACTCTGACGGGAACAGCGGCTCCAGCAGCGGCCTTAGGCGCAGCTCGGGCTCCGGGGCTCGGTTCTGTAATCGTCCCGCTCCGCCATCTTTGACGTCCTCTGCTTCTTCACGGACACTGCGCTGTCTGCGGAGGAGACAGCGCCCCCTGGAAACTTTATTAACAACTGTATACAGAACAATATACAAGTATACATATAGTATAGAAGTCTCACGTATAAAAAATGCATCGATGTAAAGAAAATCATGTTAATTAATTAATTTTCCAAAATAAAGTTTGTTTTTAAGCCTTTGGCATTATAGTCCATTGATGTCGGTGCTGTGTTGATAAAGTTCCTTTAAAAAAAAGTGTAAACTTTGGTTTGCTGCTTTTTGTGGAGATGAAATTTACCTAAAAAATAAAAACAAGTTGTACAAAAAAAAAAAAGAATAATTTTCCGTTTGGTTGTTTTCAAAGTAAAGAAAAATGTAAGTTAGTAGTAGTACTAGTAGTGGTAGCAGTAGTAGTTGTAGTAGTAGTGGTAGAAGTAGGCTTAGTAGTAGTAGAAGTATTCGCAGCAGCAGCAGTAGTAAGTTACTATTAGTAGTAGTAGTAGTAGTAGTAGTAGCAGTAGCAGTGGTTGTAGTAGTAGTCTTTTGGGGATTAAATCTGATATCATATTGCACCCCATATTCAGTACACACTCTCAATAACTAAATCATCATCGTAATAGTGTAATGTAAACAACGTGAGTCTGATCAGAGACAAAGTAAGTTTGTAAGTTATAGTTTATTCAACGTTTATTCACAGAGACTCTGATGACGTCAGGTCCTGTCGTCATCAGAGTCTCTGTGAATAAATGTGAATAAATGTGAATAACCCATAATAATCCTTCAGGTTCATTCTGTTCTCTGACTCTTATCGATCTGTGACTCGTTAACGCAGCAGCCACAGACACCGTGTTCACTTTACTCATAAATAAATAAATAATAAATGAAGTGGTTCCCGCCGCCGCCGCCAGGTGTCGCTGTAGCGCTGCCCCGTTGCATGCCGGGTAGCAGGTAATGGCTGCGGTCTGTGCGGAGGAATGAAGCGGCTGACCGCTGCCTGTTTCCCTGCTCAACCCGCACCGTCTGCGGCCTCGGGACTTTCAGCAGAGCGGAGCGACTCCTGGTTCTGAGCGATGAGGTAAACACCGGCCGTTCACCCGGGTCGGGACCGGGTTAGCCCGGGTCAGCCCGGCTTTAGCCCGGGTTAGCCCGGGTAGGCAGCAGGCTGTCAGGGCAGAGCGACGCTAACGGCTAATGTAGCTTAGCTTAGCTCAGCCTGTGTTAACCTGGTGGAGCGTTAGCATCAGTTAGCTCCGCTGCTAGCTCCGCTGCTAGCCGGGCTGCTCGCTGACAGCAGCGCAGCGTTAGCATGGCAGCTGCCTGGTTAGCCCCACAACTTAACAGCTACGTCATTTAAAGCGTAACGTCATCGTCTGAGTGTGACGTGAGCAGTGACGTAGCTGTCACTGCGCTGCGGAGGAACGTTCACCTGCTACATGCTAATGTTTAGCCTGTCGGCCTGTGGACTGAGGTCAGCTGACAGGTCTGTGTGTGTGTGTGTGTGTGTGTGTGTGTGTGTGTGTGTGTGTGTGTGTGTGTGTGTGTGTGTGTGTGTGTGTGTGTGTGTGTGTGTGTGTGTGTGTCTGTGTGTGTGTGTGTGTGTGTGTGTCTGTGTGTGTGTGTGTGTGTGTGTGTGTGTGTGTGTGTGTGTGTGTGTGTGTGGACCAGTGCAGCTGTCTCTCTCTCTGGTCCTCCTCCAACCACGTGACCCAGTCTGAACCAGTGTCTCCGTCTCCTGGAGGCCGTGGCAGGAACGACAGTAATCCAGAAAGTTACAGTTACTCTGTAACCGTTAATGGCAACAAGATGCTCCCACTGGACTCAACAACAACAACACCTGTTGACGTGTAGGACGTTGTAAACACAGTGGTCAAAAAACCTCAAATATTGTTGTATTTTCTGAAAGTTCCATATGGATTAAGTACCTGTATTACAGGTTAAAAGTGAAACTGTTGAGAAGTTTTGTCTAGGGATGCTCCGATCGATCGGGCGTCGATCGTTATTGGCCGATATTGACCCTAAACAGGTGATCGGTGATGGTCAGAATCACCGATCACCTGTTGCCGATTGCATAAATATATATCGTCATATATAGGCTATATATATATATATACATAGGCCTATACTGTATATTAGAGCCAGGTTTAGCCGCACTGGAGCGGAGCGGGAGAGAGGCATCTCTCACAACCTCTGCTCACAGCGGAGTGGGGGGGGGGCAGCAGTGGGACAGATCTGCCCAGTAGTAGTAGTAATAGTAGTAGTAGTAGTAGTAGTAGTAGTGGTAGTAGTAGTAGTAGTAATAGTAGTAGTAGTAGTACCAACCTGAGCAGCGCGTTTCACAGACGCCACAACGCAGAGTGTAAAAAAAAAAATCTCCGTCGCCTGTTACACTGACGAGGATTTGATCAGGATCTCTTTCTGTGAAGACTGAAGCTTCAGAGAGGGACAGCCTCGCACCGTCGGACCTGGTCTCTGCTCCGTGTCCGGATCCACAGCACACGCTGTCAATACGCTATTAACCTGAATGGGAGTGACATATAACAACAACGCAACGCAGCAGGAGAACAGTACATGAGGAAGGTGAAGATGAGCTACTGAACGATGAGGAGGGATTTAGAAATAAAGGCCAGTCAACCAGTCGACTACGAGTTTAGAGCCCTAGTTTGTTTGTACAAAGGTTATTTAGTTGTTTGCCATAAAACGCTAGCATTCTGCTAATGGATGCTGATTGGTCAGGGACGGACAGAGTGTGACATCATCATGACTTTTTGAACAGCCTTTTAGAACAGATAACTGAACTTTAAAAAAAATATTATTTCCAGAGAAAAGTGGGTTTTTAGGGATGTCTCCCCATTGACTCCCATTGACTCTGCACTCACCTGCTAGCGCCCCCACATGGACAGAGACGAGAGTGGCACTTCTCCTCAATATTAGAATGTCTCTGGTAGTGTGAGGAAGGACGGAGGCTGGTGTCGCATTCAGGTGCAGTCAGACAGACGGCCGTCGGCAAACCAACCGGATGTCGTTTTACTAAAACAATACCACATCACCATGACAACATGTCACGTCTGCCCTGCTGTACCTTTAACCCTTCCTACAGACTGTACCTTTAACTACTTCCTACGGACTGTACCTTTAACTACTTCCTGTACCTTTAACCCTTCCTACAGACTGTACCTTTAACTACTTCCTACGGACTGTACCTTTAACTACTTCCTACAGACTGTACCTTTAACTACTTCCTACGGACTGAACCTTTAACTACTTCCTACGGACTGTACCTTTAACTACTTCCTACAGACTGAACCTTTAACTACTTCCTACGGACTGAACCTTTAACTACTTCCTACGGACTGAACCTTTAACTACTTCCTACGGACTGAACCTTTAACTACTTCCTACGGACTGTACCTTTAACTACTTCCTACAGACTGTACCTTTAACTACTTCCTACGGACTGTACCTTTAACTACTTCCTACGGACTGTACCTTTAACTACTTCCTACGGACTGTACCTTTAACTCCTTCCTATGGACTGTACCTTTAACTACTTCCTACGGACTGTACCTTTAACTCCTTCCTACGGACTGTACCTTTAACTACTTCCTACAGACTGTACCTTTAACTACTTCCTGTACCTTTAACCCTTCCTACAGACTGTACCTTTAACTACTTCCTACGGACTGTACCTTTAACTACTTCCTACGGACTGTACCTTTAACCCTTCCTACAGACTGTACCTTTAACTCTTTCCTACGGACTGTACCTTTAACTACTTCTACAGACTGTACCTTTAACTACTTCCTACAGACTGTACCTTTAACCCTTCCTACGGACTGTACCTTTAACTCCTTCCTACAGACTGTACCTTTAACCTCTTCCTACGGACTGTACCTTTAACCCTTCCTACGGACTGTACCTTTAACTCCTTCCTACAGACTGAACCTTTAACCGCTTCCTACGGACTGTACCTTTAACCCTTCCTACGGACTGTACCTTTAACTACTTCCTACGGACTGTACCTTTAACCGCTTCCTACGGACTTTACCTTTAACTACTTCCTACGGACTGTACCTTTACCGCTTCCTACGGACTGTACCTTTAACCCTTCCTACGGACTGTCCCTTTAACTACTTCCTACGGACTGTACCTTTAACTACTTCCTACGGACTGTACCTTTAACTACTTCCTACGGACTGTACCTTTAACTACTTCCTACGGACTGTACCTTTAACTGCTTCCTACGGACTGTACCTTTAACTACTTCCTACGGACTGTACCTTTAACTACTTCCTACGGACTGTACCTTTAACTACTTCCTACGGACTGTACCTTTAACCCTTCCTACGGACTGTACCTTTAACTACTTCCTACGGACTGTACCTTTAACTACTTCCTACGGACTGTACCTTTAACCCTTCCTACGGACTGTACCTTTAACTACTTCCTACGGACTGTACCTTTAACCGCTTCCTACGGACTGTACCTTTAACCCTTCCTACGGACTGTACCTTTAACTACTTCCTACGGACTGTACCTTTAACTACTTCCTACGGACTGTACCTTTAACTGCTTCCTACAGACTGTCCCTTTAACCCTTCCTACGGACTGTACCTTTAACTGCTTCCTACAGACTGTCCCTTTAACCCTTCCTACGGACTGTCCCTTTAACCCTTCCTACAGACTGTACCTTTAACTACTTCCTACAGACTGTACCTTTAACTACTTCCTACGGACTGTACCTTTAACTACTTCCTACGGACTGTACCTTTAACCCTTCCTACGGACTGTACCTTTAACCCTTCCTACGGACTGTACCTTTAACTACTTCCTACGGACTGTACCTTTAACTACTTCCTACGGACTGTACCTTTAACTGCTTCCTACAGACTGTCCCTTTAACCCTTCCTACGGACTGTACCTTTAACTGCTTCCTACAGACTGTCCCTTTAACCCTTCCTACGGACTGTCCCTTTAACCCTTCCTACAGACTGTACCTTTAACTACTTCCTACAGACTGTACCTTTAACTACTTCCTACAGACTGTACCTTTAACCCTTCCTACGGACTGTACCTTTAACCCTTCCTACGGACTGTACCTTTAACCCTTCCTACGGACTGTACCTTTAACCCTTCCTACGGACTGTACCTTTAACCCTTCCTACGGACTGTACCTTTAACTCCTCCTCCTCCTCCTGCAGGAGCGGCGTCCTGGTCCCTCGCGGCGTCCTGGCTCTCGGACTATGCTGTGTTTGTCCACTGGGTGGCGCCTCCTGAGCCGAGCTCGCCGCCCCCCTCCCTGCTGCCCCCCCCACCGCACCGCTCAGTCCGTCGCCATGTACGCCACCCGCCTGTATGGCGGCGGCGGCGGGGGAGGGGGAGGGAGCGGGGGAGGAGGAGGGGGTGGAGTCAAACAGGGGCGCAGGTCGATGGAGGCGCACCCCCACCTCCCCCCCCACCACGCCGCCCCCCCTCCCCCCTCCTACCCCCCCCTGTACCGGCCCGACGCCGCCGCGGCGCACCGAGCGGCTCACTACCACCACCACTACCCCCCCCACGCCCACGCGCACGCCGCGCCGCCGCCGCTGGCCCCGCCCACGCTGCCCCCCCACCACTACCAGCACCACGCACACTTCCACTCCTACGGCGGGGCGGGGCCTGCGGCGGCGGCCTCGGGCGGCGGCGGCAGGAAGAAGACGTGGAACTTCATCCATGAGAAGATGAGCTACGACACGTTCTTCACCATGAAGCGCCTCATCGAGCGCTCGCGGCGCCCGGACGAGGTTCTCCGCTGGGTCACGCAGAACCCGGCCAAGATCTCTCACAACCACTACCCGGTGGCGCTGCAGAAGATCGGCCAGCTGCTGCAGAGCACGCCGCCGCCGCCGCCACGGGCCGGGGGGGACGACCCCGAGGCCGCCGCCGCCGCCGCGGGGGGAGGAGGGGGCGGGGCCGACGGCGGCGACGGACGACAGATCCTGGAGCATCAGGACTTTCAGACGCTGTGCAACGCCATCGTCAACGACTGCTCCAAGTTCGACAACTTCAGCATCGTCAACTGTCTGTACGCCGTCGCCGCGCTGGGTGAGTCACCATGACGACACGCCTGACCTCTGACCTCACACCTGACCTCTGACCCCACACCTGGCCTCTGACCTCACACCTGGCCTCTGACCTCACACCTGGCCTCTGACCTCACACCTAACCTCTGACCTCACACCTGACCTCTGACCCCACACCTGGCCTCTGACCTCACACCTGACCTCTGACCTCACACCTGACCTCTGACCCCACACCTGACCTCTGACCCCACACCTGGCCTCTGACCTCACACCTGACCTCACGCCTGACCTCTGACCTCACACCTGACCTCTGACCTCACACCTGGCCTCTGACCTCACACCTGACCTCTGACCTCACACCTGACCTCTGACATCACACCTGACCTCTGACATCACACCTGGCCTCTGACCTCACGCCTGACCTCTGACATCACACCTGACCTCTGACCTCACCTCTGACCTCACGCCTGACCTCTGACCTCACACCTGACCTCTGACATCACACCTGGCCTCTGACCTCACGCCTGACGTGTCCCTGTAAGCCCCGCCCCCAGTGACCTGTGTGTCTCTAAGCCCCGCCCCCAGTCACCTGTGTGTCTCTAAGCCCCGCCCCCAGTGACCCGTGTCTCCGTGTCTCCCCCTCAGGTCTGGCGAGCGACAGCGCGGTGGTGGCGGTGCTGGAGGCGGAGTCAGAGGCGCGGCTGGCCCAGTTCAACCAGAAGGACGTGTCCATGGTGTTCAGCTCCAGCATGAAGCTGCATCCCGGCAGCCAGCACCCGCTGACCGAGGCCTGTCTGTCCGGCCTGGAGAAGAACCTGGAGCGGGAACGCCACCCGCAGACGCTCTTCCTGCTGCTGTCCTACTACCGCCTCAAGTGGCGCTCGCTGCAGGACGCCGCGCCGGACGCCGCGCCCGCCTCCAACAACGCCGCGCCTCCGAACCCGGAGCAGCTGCTCGCCAACAGGTGAGACCGCCCGCGTGCGTCCCGTGTGCGTGTGCGTGTGCGCTGCGTGCGAGTCGTGCGGTAACTCTGACGTCGGTGTGCGTGTGTCCAGGAAGATCCTGCGTCTGGTCAAACACACCCTGGCGAGCGTCAGCGGCGTCCGCGACCAGGAGATGGCGCTGTTGGACGAGATGCTGGCGGCGTGCGCCCGCGAGGCGAGCAACAAGAGTCTGGAGCTGATCTTCAGCTCTCACCTGTTCTACCAGAACCGCCAGGAGAAGTTCATCAGCAGCCTGGCAGGTGAGCCCCGCCCCCTGTGATGTCATCACCCAGGGGCGGAGCCTCCATTCACCTGTTGTTTGTCTCCGTCAGAGGAACTGCCCAAGAAGGTGGACAGCATCACGCCGTACACCATGGCGCTGATCGCCAAGTACATCGCTCGCCATCGCCTCCGAGAGACACGCCTCCTCGACACCATCGCAGACTTCCTGGTGAAGAAGGCCGAGTACCTGGACAGCAAGGTGAGGGCGGGGGGCGGGGCCGGTGGGGGGCGGGGGGCGGGGCCTGCGGTCAGGTGGGGGCGGGGCCGGTGGGGGGCAGGGCCTGCGGTCAGGTGGGGGCGGGGGAGGGGCCTGTGGGGGCGGCGCCGCGGCCGGCAGTCAGGTGGGGGCGGGGCCTGCGGTCAGGTGAGGGCGGGGCCTGCGGTCAGGTGGGGGCGGGGCCTGCGGTCAGGTGAGGGCGGGGCCAGCGGTCAGGTGGGGGCGGGGCCTGTGGTCAGGTGGAGGAGGGGCCTGCGGTCAGGTGAGGGCGGGGCCAGCGGTCAGGTGGGGGCGGGGCCTGTGGTCAGTTGAGGGCGGGGCCTGCAGTCAGGTGGAGTTGTGACAGGTGTGCCCCCCCCAGGTGATCCAGAAGCTGGTGTTCCCGTTCAGCAGGATGAGCTACCGTCCCGTCGGCGAGCAGCAGTTCTTCTCGCGGCTGGAGGAGGTCGTGGAGCTGAAGGCGCTCAGCTCGCCGCTCGCCACCGTCAACATCCTCATGTCGCTGTTCCAGCTCGGACACTTCCCCGGCCTCGTGCTGCACCGCGTCTTCTCCTCCGCCTTCATCAGCAACGTCACCAGTCAGTACCAGGAGAACCTGTAGAACCAGTAGTAGAACCAGTAGAACCAGCAGAACCTGCAGAACCAGTAGTAGAACCTGTAGTAGAACCAGTAGTAGAACCAGTAGAACCAGTAGTAGAACCTGCAGAACCAGTAGTAGAACCAGTAGAACCAGTAGTAGAACCAGTAGAACCAGCAGAACCTGCAGAACCAGTAGTAGAACCAGTAGTAGAACCAGTAGTAGAACCAGTAGTAGAACCAGTAGAACCTGTAGAACCAGAAGTAGAACCTGTAGTAGAACCTGCAGAACCAGTAGTAGAACCAGTAGTAGAACCAGTAGTAGAACCTGCAGAACCAGTAGTAGAACCAGTAGAACCAGTAGTAGAACCAGTAGAACCAGTAGTAGAACCAGTAGAACCTGTAGTAGAACCTGCAGAACCAGTAGTAGAACCAGTAGAACCTGCAGAACCAGTAGTAGAACCAGTAGAACCAGCAGAATCAGTAGAAGAACCTGTGGAACCAGTAGAACCTGCAGAACCAGTAGTAGAACCAGTAGTAGAACCAGTAGAACCAGTAGTAGAACCAGTAGTAGAACCAGTAGAACCAGCAGAACCAGTAGTAGAACCAGTAGCAGAACCAGTAGAACCTGCAGAACCAGTAGTAGAACCAGTAGTAGAACCAGTAGTAGAACCAGTAGAACCAGTAGTAGAACCTGCAGAACCAGTAGTAGAACCAGTAGAACCAGTAGTAGAACCAGTAGAACCAGCAGAACCTGCAGAACCAGTAGTAGAACCAGTAGTAGAACCAGTAGTAGAACCAGTAGTAGAACCAGTAGAACCTGTAGAACCAGTAGTAGAACCTGTAGTAGAACCAATAGAACCTGCAGAACCAGTAGTAGAACCAGTAGTAGAACCAGTAGTAGAACCAGTAGAACCAGTAGTAGAACCTGCAGAACCAGTAGTAGAACCAGTAGAACCAGTAGTAGAACCAGTAGAACCAGTAGTAGAACCAGTAGAACCAGTAGTAGAACCTGCAGAACCAGTAGTAGAACCAGTAGAACCTGCAGAACCAGTAGTAGAACCAGTAGAACCAGCAGAATCAGTAGAAGAACCTGTGGAACCAGTAGAACCTGCAGAACCAGTAGTAGAACCAGTAGTAGAACCAGTAGAACCAGTAGTAGAACCAGTAGTAGAACCAGCAGAACCAGTAGTAGAACCAGTAGCAGAACCAGTAGAACCTGCAGAACCAGTAGTAGAACCAGTAGTAGAACCAGTAGTAGAACCAGTAGAACCAGTAGTAGAACCAGTAGTAGAACCAGTAGAACCAGTAGTAGAACCAGCAGAACCAGTAGTAGAACCAGTAGTAGAACCAGTGGAACCAGTAGAACCTGTGGAACCAGGTTCTACTAGAACCAGTTCTACTACCAGTAGTAGTGAACCAGTAGAACCAGTAGTAGAGCCAGTAGAACCAGTAGAACCAGTAGTAGAACCAGTAGAACCTGCAGAACCAGTAGTAGAACCAGTGGAACCAGTAGAACCTGTGGAACCAGTAGTAGAACCAGTAGAACCAGTAGTAGAACCAGTAGAACCAGTAGTAGAACCAGTAGAACCTGTGGAACCAGTAGAACCTGCAGAACCAGTAGTAGAACCAGTAGAACCTATGGAACCAGTAGTAGAACTAGTAGAACCTATGGAACCAGTAGTAGAACCAGTAGTAGAACCTGTGGAACCAGTAGAACCTGCAGAACCAGCAGTAGAACCAGCAGAACCAGGAGTAGAAACAGTGGAACCAGTAGAACTAGTAGAACCTGTGGAACCAGTAGTAGAACCAGTAGAACCAGTAGTAGAACCAGTAGAACCAGTGGAACCAGTAGTAGAACCAGTAGAACCAATAGAACCTGTGGAACCAGTAGTAGAACCAGTAGAACCAGTAGTAGAACCAGTAGAACCTGTGGAACCAGTAGAACCTGCAGAACCAGTAGTAGAACCAGTAGAACCAGCAGAACCAGTAGTAGAACCTGTGGAACCAGTAGAACCTGCAGAACCAGTAGTAGAACCAGTAGAACCTATGGAACCAGTAGTAGAACCAGTAGAACCTATGGAACCAGTAGTAGAACCAGTAGTAGAACCTGTGGAACCAGTAGAACCTGCAGAACCAGCAGTAGAACCAGCAGAACCAGGAGTAGAAACAGTGGAACCAGTAGAACTAGTAGTAGAACCAGCAGAATCACCAGAACCACCAGAAGAATCAGTAGTAGATCCACTAGAACCAGTAGAACCACCAGTACCACCAATAGAACCAGTAGTAGAACCAGTAGTAGAATTAGTAGTAGAACCAGTAGAACCAGTAGAACCACCAGTACCACCAATAGAACCAGTAGTAGAACCAGTAGTAGAATTAGTAGTAGAACCAGTAGAACCTGCAGAACCAGTAGAACCAGTAGTAGAACCACCAATAGAACCCGTAGAACCTGTGCTCACCTGTCCTCTCCTGTCCACAGACAGCCCGTACGCGCTCATCGTGCGGCGCTACCTGTCTCTGCTGGACGCCGCCGTGGAGCTGGAGTACCGCGACTACACCGGGCCGCGGCTGCAGGACGCACACAAGGTTCTGATGTTTGACCACGCGCTGACCGCGGATGAGGTCAACCGCAAGTACAGGTACACACACCTGCACAGGTACACACACCTGCTCAGGTACACACACCTGCTCAGGTACACACACCTGCCCAGGTACACACACCTGCTCAGGTACACACACCTGCTCAGGTACACACACCTGTCCAGGTACACACACCTGTCCAGGTACACACACCTGTCCAGGTACACACACCTGCTCAGGTACACACACCTGCCCAGGTACACACACCTGTCCAGGTACACACACCTGTCCAGGTACACACACCTGTCCAGGTACACACACCTGCACAGGTACACACACTTGCTCAGGTACACACACCTGCTCAGGTACACACACCTGCTCAGGTACACACACCTGTCCAGGTACACACACCTGTCCAGGTACACACACCTGCTCAGGTACACACACCTGCTCAGGTACACACACCTGTCCAGGTACACACACCTGCTCAGGTACACACACCTGCACAGGTACACACACCTGCTCAGGTACACACACCTGCTCAGGTACACACACCTGCTCAGGTACACACACCTGCACAGGTACACACACCTGCACAGGTACACACACCTGTCCAGGTACACACACCTGCCCAGGTACACACACCTGTCCAGGTACACACACCTGCTCAGGTACACACACCTGCTCAGGTACACACACCTGTCCAGGTACACACACCTGCTCAGGTACACACACCTGCACAGGTACACACACCTGCTCAGGTACACACACCTGCTCAGGTACACACACCTGCACAGGTACACACACCTGCACAGGTACACACACCTGTCCAGGTACACACACCTGCCCAGGTACACACACCTGCCCAGGTACACACACCTGTCCAGGTACACACACCTGCTCAGGTACACACACCTGTCCAGGTACACACACCTGCACAGGTACACACACCTGCTCAGGTACACACACCTGTCCAGGTACACACACCTGCCCAGGTACACACACCTGTCCAGGTACACACACCTGCACAGGTACACACACCTGCACAGGTACACACACCTGTCCAGGTACACACACCTGTCCAGGTACACACACCTGCTCAGGTACACACACCTGTCCAGGTACACACACCTGTCCAGGTACACACACCTGTCCAGCTGGAACCGGTTCTGACCCGTTTGTCTCCACAGCTACAAAGGTCTGGTGGCCGAGGCGTTACGTCAGCTGGTCGGAGAACAGAACTACAAACAGGACGAAGTACTGGCTCCAGGATACTACACAGGTACTACAGTACTACAGTGTTACAGATTACTACAGAGTACTGCAGTCAGAGTACTACAGTGCTACAGAGTACTGCAGTCAGAGTACTACAGTACTACAGTGTTACAGAGTACTACAGAGTACTACAGAGTACTACAGTACTCCAGAGTACTCAAGTCCTGCAGTGACCTGGTTCTGACCCGTTCTTCCAGACTTCCTGCTGTGGATGGACGGTTCTGGTCGGGTTCTACCGATCCGGTCTGGAACCGGTTTGGCTCTGAGCATCGTGTCTCCAGCCTGCGTTGCCGTGGCGTCCAAGTCGGCCGATGGAGCGGTCGCCGTGGTGACGTCAGAGTTCCAGAGGTTCTCTCCGTTCGCGGCGGAGGAGGAAGGCGGCGAGCAGCCGGGCCAGGCGGGCGAGGCCATGGGCGTCGCCATGGAGACCCGGTCCTTCATGGGCCAGCACCTGCGCGGCGCGGCGGGGGGGTCGGGGTCGGCGGGGGCCCGGGCCGGCGCCGGCGCCAACGGGCCGCTGGACTACGGCGCCTACTACATCCCTGCGGCCGAGTACTACTGCAGCCTGGCCAAGGAGCACTCGCTGGAGAGCCAGGACAGCTCCACCCTCAGCAGCCCCCCCTCCGACGGCCCCGCCCCCCCGGGGCCCGCCGGCCCCGCAGGGGGCGCCGCCGCCCCCGACGCCCTGTTCCAGTTCTCCATCGGGAAGATCCTGGAGGACGAGGGGGGGTCGGGCGCCGCGGGGGGGCCGGGCTCAGACTGCGAGCTGCCCGCGTTCTACGAAGGCATGACGTATCCAGAGGGGCCGGGGGCGGAACCGGGCCCCGACCCCCCCTCACAGAACCGCACGGAACCACAGAACCCCCCACCGGACCAGAGGCAGGTCCACAGGTCAGTCTGCACCGACACAGGTTCCACCAAACAGAACCTCTAGAACAGAACCTCTAGAACAGAACCTCTAGAACAGATCCTCTAGAACAGAACGTCTAGAACAGAACCTCTAGAACAGAACCTTTAGAACAGAACAGAACCTCTAGAACAGAACCTCTAGAACAGAACCTCTAGAACAGAACAGAACCTCTAGAACAGAACAGAGCCTTTAGAACAGAACCTCTAGAACAGAACCTTTAGAACAGAACCTTTAGAACAGAACCTCTAGAACAGAACCTCTAGAACAGAATCTTTAGAACAGAACCTCTAGAACAGAACAGAACCTTTAGAACAGAACCTCTAGAACAGAACCTCTAGAACAGAACCTCTAGAACAGAACCTCTAGAACAGAACAGAACCTTTAGAACAGAACCTCTAGAACAGAACCTTTAGAACAGAACCTTTAGAACAGAACCTCTAGAACAGAACAGAACCTCTAGAACAGAACCTCTAAAACAGAACCTTTAGAACAGAACCTCTAGAACAGAACAGAACCTCTAGAACAGAACCTCTAAAACAGAACCTCTAGAACAGAACCTCTAAAACAGAACCTCTAGAACAGAACCTCTAAAACAGAACCTCTAGAACAGAACAGAACCTCTAGAACAGAACCTCTAGAACAGAACCTCTAGAACAGAACAGAACCTTTAGAACAGAACCTCTAGAACAGAACCTCTAGAACAGAACAGAACCTCTAGAACAGAACCTCTAGAACAGAACAGAACCTCTAGAACAGAACCTCTAGAACAGAACCTCTAGAACAGAACAGAACCTTTAGAACAGAACCTCTAGAACAGAACCTTTAGAACAGAACCTTTAGAACAGAACCTCTAGAACAGAACAGAACCTCTAGAACAGAACCTCAAGAACAGAACCTTTAGAACAGAACCTCTAGAACAGAACAGAACCTCTAGAACAGAACCTCTAAAACAGAACCTCTAGAACAGAACCTCTAAAACAGAACCTCTAGAACAGAACCTCTAAAACAGAACCTCTAGAACAGAACAGAACCTCTAGAACAGAACAGAACCTTTAGAACAGAACCTCTAGAACAGAACCTCTAGAACAGAACAGAACCTCTAGAACAGAACCTCTAGAACAGAACCTCTAGAACAGAACCTCTAGAACAGAACAGAACCTCTAGAACAGAACATCTAGAACAGAACAGAACCTCTAGAACAGAACCTCTAGAACAAAACCTCTAGAACAGAACCTTTAGAACAGAACCTCTAGAACAGAACCTTTAGAACAGAACAGAACCTCTAGAACAGAACCTCTAGAACAGAACCTCTAGAACAGAACAGAACCTCTAGAACAGAACAGAACCTCTAGAACAGAACCTCTAGAACAGAACCTCTAGAACAGAACCTTTAGAACAGAACCTCTAGAACAGAACCTTTAGAACAGAACAGAACCTCTAGAACAGAACCTCTAGAACAGAACAGAACCTCTAGAACAGAACCTCTAGAACAGAACCTCTAGAACAGAACCTTTAGAACAGAATCTTTAGAACAGAACCTCTAGAACAGAACCTCTAGAACAGAACAGAACCTCTAGAACAGAACAGAACCTCTAGAACAGAACCTCTAGAACAGAACCTTTAGAACAGAACCTCTAGAACAGAACCTCTAGAACAGAACCTTTAGAACAGAACCTCTAGAACAGAACCTCTAGAACAGAACCTCTAGAACAGAACCTTTAGAACAGAACCTCTAGAACAGAACCTCTAGAACAGAACCTCTAGAACAGAACCTCTAGAACAGAACAGAACGTCTAGAACAGATCCTTAAGACGAGAACCTTTAGAACAGAACGTCTAGAACAGAACAGAACCTTTAGAACAGAACCTTTAGAACAGAACCTTTAGAACAGAACCTTTAGAACAGAACCTCTAGAACAGAACAGAACAGAACCTTTAGAACAGAACCTCTAGAACAGAACCTTTAGAACAGAACCTCTAGAACAGAACAGAACCTCTAGAACAGAACAGAACCTCTAGAACAGAACCTCTAGAACAGAACCTCTAGAACAGAACCTCTAGAACAGAACCTCTAGAACAGAACAGAACGTCTAGAACAGATCCTTAAGAACAGAACCTTTAGAACAGAACGTCTAGAACAGAACAGAACCTTTAGAACAGAACCTTTAGAACAGAACCTTTAGAACAGAACCTCTAGAACAGAACAGAACAGAACCTTTAGAACAGAACCTCTAGAACAGAACCTTTAGAACAGAACCTCTAGAACAGAACAGAACCTCTAGAACAGAACAGAACCTCTAGAACAGAACCTTTAGAACAGAACCTCTAGAACAGAACATCTAGAACAGAACCTTTAGAACAGAACCTCTAGAACAGAACAGAACCTCTAGAACAGAACCTCTAGAACAGAACCTTTAGAACAGAACCTCTAGAACAGAACAGAACCTCTAGAACAGAACCTCTAGAACAGAACCTTTAGAACAGAACAGAACCTCTAGAACAGAACAGAACCTCTAGAACAGAACCTCTAGAACAGAACAGAACCTCTAGAACAGAACCTCTAGAACAGAACCTCTAGAACAGAACAGAACCTCTAGAACAGAACCTCTAGAACAGAACCTCTAGAACAGAACAGAACCTCTAGAACAGAACCTCTAGAACAGAACAGAACCTCTAGAACAGAACCTCTAGAACAGAACCTCTAGAACAGAACCTCTAGAACAGAACCTCTAGAACAGAACCTTTAGAACAGAACAGAACCTCTAGAACAGAACCTCTAGAACAGAACCTCTAGAACAGAACAGAACCTCTAGAACAGAACCTCTAGAACAGAACCTCTGGAACAGAACCTCTAGAACAGAACCTCTAGAACAGAACCTCTAGAACAGAACCTCTAGAACAGAACAGAACCTCTAGAACAGAACCTCTAGAACAGAACCTCTAGAACAGAACAGAACCTCTAGAACAGAACAGAACCTCTAGAACAGAACAGAACCTCTAGAACAGAACCTCTAGAACAGAACCTCTAGAACAGAACCTCTAGAACAGAACCTCTAGAACAGAACCTCTAGAACAGAACAGAACCTCTAGAACAGAACCTCTAGAACAGAACCTCTAGAACAGAACCTTTAGAACAGAACCTCTAGAACAGAACCTCTAGAACAGAACCTCTAGAACAGAACCTTTAGAACAGAACCTCTAGAACAGAACCTTTAGAACAGAACCTCTAGAACAGAACCTCTAGAACAGAACCTCTAGAACAGAACCTCTAGAACAGAACAGAACCTCTAGAACAGATCCTTAAGACGAGAACCTTTAGAACAGAACGTCTAGAACAGAACAGAACCTTTAGAACAGAACCTTTAGAACAGAACCTTTAGAACAGAACCTCTAGAACAGAACAGAACAGAACCTTTAGAACAGAACCTCTAGAACAGAACCTTTAGAACAGAACCTCTAGAACAGATTACAGAATCTCTAGAACAGAACAGAATCTAGTGATCAGTGATCAGATCAATGGAATTAGAACAGTGATCTAGAATTGATCAGTGATCAGTGATATTGATCAGTGATCAGTGATCAGTGATCAATGGTATTGATCAGTGATCAGTGATATTGATCAGTGATCAGTGATATTGATCAGTGATCAGTGGTATTGATCAGTGATCAGTGGTATTGATCAGTGATCAGTGATATTGATCAGTGATCAGTGGTATTGATCAGTGATCAGTGGTATTGATCAGTGATCAGTGGTAGTGATCAGTGATCAGTGGTATTGATCGGTGATCGGTGATCGGTGATCAGTGTTATTGATCAGTGATCAGTGGTATTGATGGGTGTGTTTGTCCCTCTCAGCTGCCGTACCACGAGCTGGAGAAGCTGAACGGCATCGAGGAGGTGAAGCAGTACCTGCACAAGAAGCTGCTGGACGTCCCACTATGACGCTCTGTGTGTGTGTGCGTGTGTGTGTGCGTGTGTGTGTCTGCGTGTGTGTGTCTGCGTGTGTGTGCGTGTGTGTGTGTGTGTGCGTGTGTGCGTGTGTGTGTGTGTGTGTGCGTGTGTGTGAGGATCCACCGACTCAGTGACATCACGGCTACAGATAATATAATAACAATAACCAGTCAATAACGGTATTGATCAGTCTGTGATGTCACAACCAGCTGATCAGTGACCAGTTACCGACGGCTACAGCCTCGGCTCCACAAGCCCCGCCTCTTTCACCATATTTGGATCAGCGAGGAGTGGAGGGGCGGAGCCAGGCGCTGCCGAGGCCGCAGGTCAGAGGTCGTCTCACCTGGACTGAGCAGGTGACCTCACAGACTCACAGCTGAGGGACGGAGCTGCCGCCAGACCGGATCCAGACCGGATCCAGACCTGGACCTGGACCTGGACCTGGACCTGGACCTGGACCGGATCCCAGACCTGGACCTGGACCTGGACCGGATCCAGACCTGGACCTGGACCTGGACCGGATCCAGACCGGATCCAGACCTGGACCTGGACCTGGACCGGATCCCAGACCTGGACCTGGACCTGGACCTGGACCTGGACCTGGACCGGATCCCAGACCTGGACCTGGACCGGATCCAGACCTGGACCTGGACCGGATCCAGACCTGGACCTGGACCTGGACCGGATCCAGACCTGGACCTGGACCTGGACCTGGACCGGATCCCAGACCTGGACCTGGACCGGATCCAGACCTGGACCTGGACCGGATCCAGACCTGGACCTGGACCTGGACCGGATCCAGACCTGGACCTGGACCGGATCCAGACCTGGACCTGGACCGGATCCAGACCTGGACCTGGACCTGGACCGGATCCAGACCTGGACCTGGACCGGATCCAGACCTGGACCTGGACCTGGACCGGATCCAGACCTGGACCTGGACCGGATCCAGACCTGGACCTGGACCGGCTCCCGGACCTGTCCGCTCCCAGTGGACCGGATCCCGGGTCTGGGTTCTGGTCCAGGTCCAGATCCAGGACCACACCTGGAGGCTGCTGGGAATCCTGCAGGCTGTGATCTGATTGGTCGCTGTGTGGATGAACAGACTTACCTTTTTTGTCTGGGGGGGAGTCCCTTTTTATAATGTTTGGTAACCATGGTAACAGTTATGACGATGCATGTCGATGCTTTTGGGGCTGATGGGGACTGAGGGGTGGTGTTGCCGTGGTAACGTGGCGCGTGCCAAACGGTGATCAGATTATTTATTTGTGTATCGGTGACGTCAGAGGAAGAAGCTCGTTTATATTCTATACATCTATTCATTCAAATGTCTATAAAAGATCAAACAAACCGACTCCGCCTCCTCCTTCACTTCACCATGGCAACAGATGACGTCATCTAAATACATTTACATTATTGATCAGGATGTTGTTCATGTTTGTTTCCTGTTCCGTCACCGTAGCAACAGTTTGTTCACCAATTTGGATCAGAGATGGAGGGGCGGAGCCGTCTCCTGAAGCAGGAACTACCTGGATCAGGTGACCTCTGAGCTCACAGCTGAGGGACGGAGCTGCCGCCAGACGGATCCAGTTTCCTGGACCGGATCCCAGACTGGACCTGGACCTGGACTCCAGGAAACTGGACTGGCAGCTCAGACCTGGAAATAAATAAATACATGAATATATTTTTTTGGCTTTTTCATGCCTTTAATGCAGACGTGGACCGGATCCAGACCTGGACCTGGACCTGGACCTGAACCTGGACCGGCTCCAGACCTGGACCTGGACCAAATCAACCTGGACCTGGACCTGGACCTGGACCGGATCCAGAAGGAAAACCTGGAAAAGAAAATCCTCCATCATTTTATCCAGACCAATGACTTGCAACTGATCTAGATGGACCCCGATTGACTTTTATTACCGGATCCATATTGATGGACCGGATCCCATTAATCAGACCTGTTTGATCAGACTCTGGACCTGGACCTGGACCGGATCCAGACCTGGACCTCCTCCAGACCTGGAGCTCTGGACCGGATCCAGACCTGGACCTGGACCTGGACCGGATCCTCTGACCTGACCCAGGACCGGCTCCCAGCTGACCTGGTTCTGACCACCGCTCCCGGACTCTGTCAGCACGAGACCGGTCCAGAATCATGTCGGAACTGCTGACAATTAGGCTGTGATCTGATTGCACCTAATGGATAACAGACAAACACTGAAATTTAGCAAACTGTTTGATTAAAAGAGCATTTTATGAGATGCATGTGGATGCTTTTGGGGCTGATGGGGACTGAGGGGGTGGTGCTGTGAGGACTGCATGTGAATGCTGCATTCAGGTGATCAGATTATTTATTTGTGTATCGGTGACGTCAGAGTAACAAACCAGATGTCATTTTAGTCATCTGTCTTGAGATCATAATACATTATGTTTCTTTAGTGACCTATGATGGATATAAATGAAAATGCAATTGATCAGGATGTTGTTCATGTTTGTTTCCTGTTCAAATATAGCAACAGTTTGTTCCACCAAATATGTAGTTTAGGCTAATCTGGCAATAAATATTATGTTTCAATTTGATTTCGAATCATGTGGCCCTTCACTCACTTTATCGGAGTCAATGTGGCCCTCTGGAAAAAATAATTGCCCACCCCTGCTTTAATGGACAGAATGTTAATGGACAGTTGAGAGTGTGACAGGAAACAGGAGGCAGAGACGTGGGAATGACATGCAGCACAGGGCCGTCTGACACGGGATTCGAACTGGGGCCGCCTGCAGCGAGGACTGTAGCCTCAACACATGGGGCGGGTGCTCTACCTACTGAGCTGAACACCGTCCCAAATAAATACATGAATGAATGAATGAATGAATCCTCAGTGGGTTGTTCTCATTTTCCACGACGAGAGGAAAAACCGTTTTCCAGGACGTGGAACGTTGGGAACGCTGTTGGACGTGTGTGATGTCACTACCTGAGCTCACCTGCAGGCGTCGCCGTCGCCGCTTCAGTCTGGGCTCCGACCTGTTCGGGATCAACGGTGTTACCTGAGCGACGGCGTGGTGTTACCGGTTGCCGTGACAACCGGTGGTATGAGGTCATAATGAGGTCACAAGGAGCCACACGTGAGAAAAAGTGCATTTATTTGTTAATCATTCTGTCAGGCAGGCAGCTGATTGGAGGATGAACACTGACTCCTCCCTCAGTGGTTGCTAACGACAACCTTAGGCTCCGCCCCCTCGCCTCTGCCTGTAAAACTGTACAAACTCCGCCCACCGGCGCTTCAACAGGAACAAACCCGGCGCCGCCTCTGCCCGGTTAAAACGTCCGTCAGATAAAAACCAACAAACACTCAATAAAAAACAGAAACAAAAGTAACAAAATGCTCCGACAGGCTCCTCCCCCTCGCGGCGGGCGGGGGTGTGACGTCACCGTTTCTCATTAGTCCGCCAGGATGATTGGCATGTGAGGAGGCGTGGCCTGCACAGCCGGTCCTCTCCAATGAGGGCGAAGGGGCGGAGCTAGTCCGAGTCCGAGTCACTGGAGTCCTCGGAGGACGACTGGTCTTCGTCGTCCTCGTCATCCTCGTCGTCGTTCTGAGGAAACAGGACGGGGTTAATCACACTGTTGCCATGGCGACTCTCATTAGACACAAACCAACATACCATAATACCACGGGAGACGCTACAGGTGAATGAGTCAAACATTCAACAGATGAAACTTCACAAGTTCATGCATGTTTAAATATGTAAATGAGGTCATATCTAATTAAATATGCGCTCATTTGCATATATTTCCAGACCATAAATCTGACCAATGGATGAAGCTGCTTTGTTTTATCTTGTTGACACATCAGAGGATTGAGGAGGATATCTCTGTTTATCACAAATACTGTCACTAGCCCTTTAAACCCCCTCCTGTCTCCATGTGTCCAACGGTCCCTGAACTCATCACCGATCGGACCAACGGTCCCTGAACGCATCACCGATCGGACCAACGGTCCCTGAACTCATCACCGATCGGACCAATCACCTCGTCCTCGTCCTCGTCCTCGTCGCTGTCGCTGCTTCCTGACGTCTCGTCGTCTTCGTCGCTGTCGGACGAGTCGCTCTTCTCCTCGTCCTCGTCCGTGTCCGACATGTCCTGCTGGAAGACACAGCCTGTCAGACCGCGCCGAGGGCCACGCCCCCCGCCTGCGCCCACCAATCACAGCCGCTCGCCGCCACCCGCCGCTCGGCAAGGGGAGTGTGTTACAGTGTGTTGTGTTGTGTAGCGTGTTGTGTTACCTTGGCTCGGTACGCCATGGCCCTCTTCCCCACCCCGACCCCCGCCGCGACGGCTCTGGAACCTACCGCCTTCCCCTTCGCCGTCACGCGCACCTTAGCGCCGGGGCTGCTGCGCGCTTTAGCCGTGCTGCGACG
>CM064906.1:31991356-32128856 GCA_030347415.2 Decapterus maruadsi | reverse complement strand
GGATGTAAACAGGCTAGACATTGTGTATACGTTGCCATGGCGATGCAGGGACAGTACTACTGAACATTCATTCAGTTAGAGCTGAAACATTAGAAACTGGAGCCAGGGTGGATTTAGCGGAACTGTCCTTTAAGTGTGGATGTTGTTGCCGTGGCGGTTGTTGCCGTGCAGCAGCAGCAGCAGCATCAGCAGCAGCAGCAGCTCCTCACCTTGACCCAGGCCTCCAGCTCAGCCTTGTACTCCACCTGCTGCTCCTCCACCAGCTTCTTGTACTTGTCCTTCTGGCTCTGGCTCAGCTTGTGCCACCTCTTGCCGATCTCCACCATGCGCTCCTTCAGGCTGAAGTGGTTCAGCTCGCCGTTGGTCAGCAGCTCCTGGGAGAACATCTGGTAGCCGCTCCTATTGGACGACACAGAGGGAGGGAGGCGGGGCTTACTGTGACGGTAACCGGCGGTGAATGATGATGAGCAGCTGGACAACATCTGTCCCACTCACACTGGAGGTTTCTTTGGTTCTCCGTCAAACTTGGGTTTCCTCTGAGGCGGCGCCGTGGGCGGAGCTCTCATCTCCAACAGCTCCCTCTGCAGGACACCCACAGTCAGTACAACACACACAGCCACACAACATGGAGGGTGGGGGCACATGTGAGTCTGGGGGCGTGGTCAGTGTGGGAGGGGCGTGGCTCACTGACCACAGGTCTGTACTGAACCTCGTAACGCTTCTGGTCCTCCGCCGCCTTCTTGATCCAAGGGATCTTCTCCTTCTTCTCCATGGACTTCCAGGCCGCCTCCATGGCCACCTGAGCCTTCCTCCGGTCGCTCTGTGGAGGAGAACACCTGCTGAATACTAGCTAACACCTGCTGAACACCTGCTGAATACTAGCTGAGTACCTGACTGAATACTAGCTGAATACCTGCTGAATACCTGCTGAATACTAGCTGAATACCTGCTGAATACCTGCTGAATACTAGCTAACACCTGCTGAACACCTGCTGAATACTAGCTGAGTACCTGACTGAATACTAGCTGAATACCTGCTGAATACCTGCTGAATACTAGCTGAATACCTGCTGAATACCTGCTGAATACTAGCTGAATACCTGCTGAATACTAGCTGAATACCTGCTGAATACTAGCTGAATACCTGCTGAATACCTACTGAATACTAGCTGAATACTAGCTGAATACCTGCTGAATACCTGCTGAATACTAGCTGAATACCTGCTGAATACTAGCTGAATACCTGCTGAATACCTGCTGAATACTAGCTGAATACCTGCTGAATACTAGCTGAACACCTGCTGAATACTAGCTGAATACTAGCTGAACACCTGCTGAATACCTGCTGAATACTAGCTGAACACCTGCTGAATACTAGCTGAGTACCTGCTGAATACCTTCTGAATACCTGCTGAATACCTGCTGAATACTAGCTGAATACCTGCTGAATACTAGCTGAATACCTGCTGAATACCTGCTGAATACTAGCTGAATACTAGCTGAATACCTGCTGAATACCTGCTGAATACCTGCTGAATACTAGCTGAATACCTGCTGAATACTAGCTGAATACCTGCTGAATACCTGCTGAATACTAGCTGAATACCTGCTGAATACTAGCTGAATACCTGCTGAATACTAGCTGAATACCTGCTGAATACCTACTGAATACTAGCTGAATACCTGCTGAATACTAGCTGAATACCTGCTGAATACTAGCTGAATACCTGCTGAATACCTGCTGAATACTAGCTGAATACTAGCTGAATACCTGCTGAATACCTGCTGAATACCTGCTGAATACTAGCTGAATACCTGCTGAATACCTGCTGAATACTAGCTGAATACCTGCTGAATACTAGCTGAATACCTGCTGAATACTAGCTGAATACTAGCTGAACACCTGCTGAATACTAGCTGAATACTAGCTGAACACCTGACTGAATACCTGCTGAATACCTGCTGAATACTAGCTGAACACCTGCTGAATACTAGCTGAGTACCTGCTGAATACCTGCTGAATACCTGCTGAATACCTGCTGAATACCTGCTGAATACTAGCTGAATACCTGCTGAATACTAGCTGAATACCTGCTGAATACTAGCTGAATACCTGCTGAATACTAGCTGAACACCTGCTGAATACTAGCTGAGTACCTGACTGAATACCTGCTGAATACCTGCTGAATACCTGCTGAATACTAGCTGAATATCTGCTGAATACATACTGAATACCTGCTGAACACCTGCTGAATACCTGCTGAATACTAGCTGAATACCTGCTGAATACTAGCTGAATACCTGCTGAATACTAGCTGAATATCTGCTGAATACATACTGAATACCTGCTGAACACCTGCTGAATACCTGCTGAATACTAGCTGAATACCTGCTGAATACTAGCTGAATACCTGCTGAATACTAGCTGAATACCTGCTTAATACCTGCTGAATACTAGCTGAATACCTGACTGAATACTAGCTGAATACTAGCTGAATACCTGCTGAATACCTACTGAATACTAGCTGAACACCTGCTGAATACTAGCTGAACACCTGCTGAATACTAGCTGAGTACCTGACTGAATACTAGCTGAGTACCTGACTGAATACCTGCTGAATATTAGCTGAACACCTGCTGAATACCTGACTGAATACCTGACTGAATACCTGCTGAATACTAGCTGAACACCTGCTGAATACTAGCTGAACACCTGCTGAATACTAGCTGAATACCTGACTGAATACCTGACTGAATACTAGCTGAACACCTGCTGAATACTAGCTGAACACCTGCTGAATACTAGCTGAATACCTGCTGAATACCTACTGAATACTAGCTGAATACCTGCTGAATACCTGACTGAATATTAGCTGAATACGTGCTGAATACCTGCTGAATACAAGCTGAACACCTGCTGAATACAAGCTGAATACTAGCTGAATACCTGCTGAATACCTGACTGAATATTAGCTGAATACGTGCTGAATACCTGCTGAATACTAGCTGAATACCTGCTTAATATCTGCTGAGTACCTGACTGAATACCTGTTGAACCCTAGCTAAACACCTGCTGAATACTAGCTGAATACCTGCTGAGTACCTGCTGAACACCTGTTGAATACCTGACTGAATACCTGCTGAACACCTGCTGAATACTAGCTGAATACCTGCTGAATACCTGCTGAATACTAGCTGAACACCTGCTGAACACCTGCTGAATACTAGCTGAGTACCTGCTGAGTACCTGCTGAACACCTGTTGAATACCTGACTGAATACCTGCTGAATACCTGCTGAATACTAGCTGAATACCTGACTGAATACCTGCTGAATACCTGCTGAATACCTGCTGAACACCTGTTGAACACCTGACTGAGAGACACGGCATCAGACTGATGCAGGACACGTCAGGGCGCAGGAGCCTCCTTCCTCCCTTCATATTATTTCATATTCCAGGTTCCATTTCAAACTGTTTTCTTGTCTCTTAACAACATATTGCTCGTCCGTCCGTCCTCCTCCGTCTCAGCCGGAGGTTTCTGCTCTCAGAGGTCAGAGGTCAGAGGTCAGAAGACGTTTCACACTGACTCACCCTGTACTTAGCCAGGTAGTCTCCGATCACGCTGTGCTGCCACATCTCCTCAGCAGTTTTTGGCGTCTCTGGAAGCTTGGCTGTTTTCTTCCCATCCCGTCTTTCTTTGGGCCCTCCGGCAGGCGGCCACGGCTCTGGCTCCGCCTCCCGACACCGCTCCTGAGGTGTAAACCCCGCCCCCAGGTGAGCTCACAGTAACACAGGGTGTCAGAAACATTCTTAAAGTGACAGGAGTTTCAGACCTTCACAGACGGAGACTTGGCTCGGTGTGGGCTGGAGGCCACGCCCCCTCCCAGTTTAACCCCGCCCATCTTTTCCTCGGACATGACTCGGTCTCGTTCCTCCTCTGGAAGACTCTGAGGAATGACATCACTTATATTATTCACTCTGTGACCTTTGACCTCAGAGTGTGTGAGTGTGTGTGTGCGTGTGAGTGTGGTACCTCCAGGAACCTCTGCAGGTCGATGTCGTACTGCTTCTTTCTCTGCTCAGACAGACAGGTGAGGAGAGAGCAGGTGAGACAGGTATGACGTCATCCTGCCTGTTAGCGTGTTCTTCATCACGCTAACACACACTCACCTGCTCGCAGCGTTTCTGAAACATGTCCTTCTCCTTCTGCGTCATCATCTTCCACTGTTTGCTGCACAGCACCATGCGCTCGGTGCTCGGGACGTCCTTCATGTTGACCATCAGCTCCGCGCAGTACAGAGAGTAGCCGTTCCTGTAACACAGCGCTCCTCTGTTAGCTCCTCTGTTAGCCTGTCCGTTAGCTCCTCTGTTAGCTCCTCTGTTAGCCTCTATGTGTCTGTTAGCCTGTCTGTTAGCCTCTATGTGTCTGTTAGCCTCTGTTAGCCTGTCTGTTAGCCTGTCTGTTAGCCTGTCCGTTAGCTCATGTTAGCTCCTCTCTGTTAGCCTCTGTGTGTCTGTTAGCTCCTCTGTTAGCCCCTATGTGTCTGTTAGCCTGTCTGTTAGCCTCTATGTGTCTGTTAGCTCCTCTGTTAGCCTGTCTGTTAGCTCCTCTGTTAGCCTGTCTGTTAGCCTGTCTGTTAGCTCCTCTGTTAGCCTCTGTGTGTCTGTTAGCTCCTGTTAGCCTGTCTGTTAGCTCCTCTGTTAGCCTGTCTGTTAGCTCCTCTGTTAGCCTGTCTATTAGCTCCTCTGTTAGCCTGTCTGTTAGCTCCTCTGTTAGCCTCTGTGTGTCTGTTAGCTCCTCTGTTAGCCTCTATGTGTCTGTTAGCTCCTCTGTTAGCCTGTCTGTTAGCTCCTCTGTTAGCCTGTCTGTTAGCCTGTCTGTTAGCTCCTCTGTTAGCCTCTGTGTGTCTGTTAGCTCCTGTTAGCCTCTATGTGTCTGTTAGCCTCTGTTAGCCTGTCTGTTAGCGCCTGTTAGCCTGTCTGTTAGCTCCTCTGTTAGCCTGTCCGTTAGCTCCTGTTAGCTCCTCTCTGTTAGCCTGTCTGTTAGCCTCTGTGTGTCTGTTAGCTCCTCTGTTAGCCTGTCTGTTAGCTCCTCTGTTAGCCTCTATGTGTCTGTTAGCTCCTCTGTTAGCCTGTCTGTTAGCTCCTCTGTTAGCCTGTCTGTTAGCTCCTCTGTTAGCCTCTGTGTGTCTGTTAGCTCCTGTTAGCCTCTATGTGTCTGTTAGCCTCTGTTAGCCTGTCTGTTAGCGCCTGTTAGCCTGTCTGTTAGCTCCTCTGTTAGCCTGTCCGTTAGCTCCTGTTAGCTCCTCTCTGTTAGCCTGTCTGTTAGCTCCTCTGTTAGCCTCTATGTGTCTGTTAGCCTGTCTGTTAGCTCCTCTGTTAGCCTCTGTTAGCCTGTCTGTTAGCTCCTCTGTTAGCCTCTGTGTGTCTAATAGCTCCTGTTAGCTCCTGTTAGCCTCTATGTGTCTGTTAGCCTCTGTGTGTCTGTTAGCTCCTCTGTTAGCCTGTCTGTTAGCTCCTCTGTTAGCCTGTCTGTTAGCTCCTCTGTTAGCCTCTATGTGTCTGTTAGCCTGTCTGTTAGCTCCTCTGTTAGCCTGTCTGTTAGCTCCTCTGTTAGCCTCTATGAGTCTGTTAGCCTGTCTGTTAGCTCCTCTGTTAGCCTGTCTGTTAGCTCCTCTGTTAGCCTCTATGTGTCTGTTAGCCTCTGTGTGTCTGTTAGCTCCTGTTAGCCTGTCTGTTAGCCTGTCTGTTAGCCTCTCTTCTCATCAGCTGTGGACTCACGGTGGAGGTTTAGTCGGCCGTCCGTCAAACTTGTCCTTCAGCTGTCGCTCAGCTTTGGTGAGGACGGAGCGGACGTGGTCGTCTGAGTTCACATCTGGATGAGCCTCGTGGTACACCCTCATGCTGTCCTACACACACACACACACACACACAGAATTGACATCTCTTTGCTGACCCGGGTTGGGTGACCCTGATAGTGGCCAGGTGTGACGTGGACCAGGTGAGTCCCAGAGACCTGGTCCAGGCTCAGGGACCAGGTACCTCGTAGTCCTTCTGCAGCTCCAGGGCCTTGCTGATCCACTTGAGTCTCCTCTTGTCCGACAGCTGGGACCACTGTCTCCTCAGCGCCTCCTTCAGCTCCTTCTGGCTCACCTGGAACAAACACAGGCGGGTCACTCCGGTCTCCATAGCAACCAGCTCCTAGTCTACGTAAAGCGTGCGGCGAGGCGAGGCGAGCGTACGTCTGGGTGCAGCTTCATGTAGGTCTTCTTCTCGTGGTTGTACCACAGCTGTTGGGGCGTCTTGGGTTTCTCTGGCAGGTCGGACTTCTTCCTCTCCTCGATCAGCTCGGGGTGGTCCTCCCTGCAGGACGCTACCGTTAGCCGCGCTCACGCTACACGCTCACGCTACATGCTACACGCTCACGCTCACGCTACATGCTACACGCTCACGCTACACGCTACATGCTACACACTCACGCTACATGCTACATGCTACATGCTACACACTCATGCTACACGTTTGATGATACACTTCCTCTTACAACCTGAACCTCCTCTAGACCAGTATGTGGACTCTAGACCAGTATGTGGACCTCCTCTAGACCAGTATGTGGACCTCCTCTAGACCAGTATGTGGACTCCTCTAGACCAGTATGTGGACCTCCTCTAGACCAGTATGTGGACCTCCTCTAGACCAGTATGTGGACCTCCTCTAGACCAGTATGTGGACCTCCTCTAGACCAGTATGTGGACCTCCTCTAGACCAGTATGTGGACTCTAGACCAGTATGTGGACTCTAGACCAGTATGTGGACTCCTCTAGACCAGTATGTGGACTCCTCTAGACCAGTATGTGGACTCTAGACCAGTATGTGGACTCCTCTAGACCAGTATGTGGACTCCTCTAGACCAGTATGTGGACTCTAGACCAGTATGTGGACCTCCTCTAGACCAGTATGTGGACCTCCTCTAGACCAGTATGTGGACTCTAGACCAGTATGTGGACCTCCTCTAGACCAGTATGTGGACCTCCTCTAGACCAGTATGTGGACCTCCTCTAGACCAGTATGTGGACTCTAGACCAGTATGTGGACCTCCTCTAGACCAGTATGTGGACTCTAGACCAGTATGTGGACCTCCTCTAGACCAGTATGTGGACTCCTCTAGACCAGTATGTGGACTCCTCTAGACCAGTATGTGGACTCTAGACCAGTATGTGGACTCTAGACCAGTATGTGGACTCCTCTAGACCAGTATGTGGACTCTAGACCAGTATGTGGACTCTAGACCAGTATGTGGACTCTAGACCAGTATGTGGACTCCTCTAGACCAGTATGTGGACTCCTCTAGACCAGTATGTGGACTCTAGACCAGTATGTGGACTCCTCTAGACCAGTATGTGGACTCTAGACCAGTATGTGGACTCTAGACCAGTATGTGGACTCCTCTAGACCAGTATGTGGACTCTAGACCAGTATGTGGACTCCTCTAGACCAGTATGTGGACTCCTCTAGACCAGTATGTGGACTCTAGACCAGTATGTGGACTCTAGACCAGTATGTGGACTCCTCTAGACCAGTATGTGGACTCTAGACCAGTATGTGGACTCTAGACCAGTATGTGGACTCCTCTAGACCAGTATGTGGACTCCTCTAGACCAGTATGTGGACTCTAGACCAGTATGTGGACTCCTCTAGACCAGTATGTGGACTCTAGACCAGTATGTGGACTCTAGACCAGTATGTGGACTCCTCTAGACCAGTATGTGGACTCTAGACCAGTATGTGGACTCCTCTAGACCAGTATGTGGACTCTAGACCAGTATGTGGACTCTAGACCAGTATGTGGACTCTAGACCAGTATGTGGACTCTAGACCAGTATGTGGACTCTAGACCAGTATGTGGACTCTAGACCAGTATGTGGACTCCTCTAGACCAGCAGCAGTGTGTAGTGAAGGTGAAGTGCACTGACTTGAATCGAGCCATGTTCTTCTCAAACTCCTCCTTCTCTCGTTGAAACTCTGTGATGTATTTTTGCTGCAGGAGAAAGAAGAAGAACATTTAAGACTTGACCAGGACCAGGTCCAGGTCTGGGAGCAGGTCTGGGAGCAGGTCTGGGAGCAGGTCTGGGAGCAGCTCAGCGCTCACCTTCTTCTTGTCGGGGAGCTCCTTGTACTTCTTGGACAGGATCTTGGTCAGGTCCAGGTTGCTCATCTCCGGGTGGATCTTGGCGTATTTGGCTCGTTTCTCCATGAAGAAGCGGAAGTACGGCGTCAGAGGTTTCTTAGGGAAGTCTGGGTGAGTCTGGACGGGAGAGAGGTCACAGAGGTCACAGAGGTCACAGAGGTCACAGAGGTCAACGAGGTCACGTGATGAGTGTGTTCACTAAGATCCAGGATCAGAGTCTGGTCTGGACTCACCTTCAGCTTCTTTCCTTTGTACGGGTTCTTCACAAACTCGATGGCGTCCACGATCAGTTCCGTCATCGTCCTGTACTTACGCACCTGGAGCACAAACAGGAAGTCTGGTTTACATGGGACCAGGTCTAGGGCCCATAGGGACCAGGTGTGTGGACCAGGTGTAGGGCCCATAGGGACCAGGTGTAGGGCCCATAGGGACCAGGTCTAGGGCCCATAGGGACCAGGTGTAGGGCCCATAGGGACCAGGTCTAGGGCCCATAGGGACCAGGTGTAGGGCCCTTAGGGACCAGGTGTAGGGCCCATAGGGACCAGGTGTAGGGCCCTTAGGGACCAGGTGTAGGGCCCATAGGGACCAGGTGTAGGGCCCATAGGGACCAGGTGTAGGGCCCATAGGGACCACCTCCCAAATCCCTTAGGGACCAGGTGAATAAGGTAATCCCATAGGGACCAGGTGTAGGGCCCATAGGGACCAGGTGTAGGGCCCATAGGGACCAGGTGTAGGGCCCATAGGGACCAGGTGTAGGGCCCTTAGGGACCAGGTGTAGGGCCCATAGGGACCAGGTCTAGGGCCCATAGGGACCAGGTGTAGGGCCCTTAGGGACCAGGTGTAGGGTCCATAGGGACCAGGTGTAGGGCCCTTAGGGACCAGGTGTAGGGCCCATAGGGACCAGGTGTAGGGCCCATAGGGACCAGGTCTAGGGCCCATAGGGACCAGGTCTAGGGCCCATAGGGACCAGGTGTAGGGCCCATAGGGACCAGGTGTAGGGCCCATAGGGACCAGGTCTAGGGCCCATAGGGACCAGGTGTAGGGCCCATAGGGACCAGGTGTAGGGCCCATAGGGACCAGGTGTAGGGCCCATAGGGACCAGGTGTAGGGCCCATAGGGACCAGGTGCGTGGACCAGGTGTAGGGCCCATAGGGACCAGGTGTAGGGCCCATAGGGACCAGGTGTGTGGACCAGGTGTAGGGCCCATAGGGACCAGGTGTAGGGCCCATAGGGACCAGGTGTGTGGACCAGGTGTAGGGCCCATAGGGACCAGGTGTAGGGCCCATAGGGACCAGGTGTAGGGCCCATAGGGACCAGGTGTGTGGACCAGGTGTAGGGCCCATAGGGACCAGGTGTAGGGCCCACAGGGACCAGGTGTAGGGCCCATAGGGACCAGGTGTAGGGCCCATAGGGACCAGGTGTAGGGCCCATAGGGACCAGGTGTAGGGCCCTTAGGGACCAGGTGTAGGGCCCATAGGGACCAGGTGCATGGACCAGGTGTAGGGCCCATAGGGACCAGGTGTAGGGTCCATAGGGACCAGGTGTAAGGTCCATAGGGACCAGGTCTAGGGCCCTTAGGGACCAGGTGTAGGGCCCATAGGGACCAGGTGTAGGGCCCATAGGGACCAGGTGTAGGGCCCATAGGGACCAGGTGTAGGGCCCATAGGGACCAGGTGTAGGGCCCATAGGGACCAGGTGCATGGACCAGGTGTAGGGCCCATAGGGACCAGGTGTAGGGTCCATAGGGACCAGGTGTAGGGCCCATAGGGACCAGGTGCATGGACCAGGTGTAGGGCCCATAGGGACCAGGTGTAGGGCCCATAGGGACCAGGTGTAGGGCCCATAGGGACCAGGTGTAGGGCCCATAGGGACCAGGTGTTGGGCCCATAGGGACCAGGTGTAGGGCCCATAGGGACCAGGTGTAGGGTCCATAGGGACCAGGTGTAGGGCCCACAGGGACCAGGTCTAGGGCCCATAGGGACCAGGTGTAGGGTCCATAGGGACCAGGTGTAGGGTCCATAGGGACCAGGTGCATGGACCAGGTGTAGGGCCCATAGGGACCAGGTGTAGGGTCCATAGGGACCAGGTGTAGGGCCCATAGGGACCAGGTCTAGGGCCCATAGGGACCAGGTGTAAGGTCCATAGGGACCAGGTGTAAGGTCCATAGGGACCAGGTGTAGGGCCCATAGGGACCAGGTGCATGGACCAGGTGTAGGGCCCATAGGGACCAGGTGTAAGGTCCATAGGGACCAGGTGTAGGGCCCATAGGGACCAGGTGTAGGGTCCATAGGGACCAGGTGTAAGGTCCATAGGGACCAGGTGTAAGGTCCATAGGGACCAGGTGTAGGGCCCATAGGGACCAGGTGTAAGGTCCATAGGGACCAGGTGTAGGGCCCATAGGGACCAGGTGTAGGGCCCATAGGGACCAGGTGTAGGGCCCATAGGGACCAGGTGTAGGGCCCTTAGGGACCAGGTGTAAGGTCCATAGGGACCAGGTGTAGGGCCCATAGGGACCAGGTGTAGGGCCCATAGGGACCAGGTGCATGGACCAGGTGTAAGGTCCATAGGGACCAGATGTAGGGCCCATAGGGACCAGGTGTAGGGCCCATAGGGACCAGGTGTAGGGCCCTTAGGGACCAGGTGTAGGGCCCATAGGGACCAGGTGTAGGGCCCATAGGGACCAGGTGTAGGGCCCATAGGGAACAGGTGTAAGGTCCATAGGGACCAGGTGTGTGGACCAGGTGTAAGGTCCATAGGGACCAGGTGTAGGGCCCATAGGGACCAGGTGTAGGGTCCATAGGGACCAGGTGTAGGGCCCATAGGGACCAGGTGTAGGGCCCATAGGGACCAGGTGTAGGGCCCATAGGGACCAGGTGTAGGGCCCATAGGGTGTAGGGCCCATAGGGACCAGGTGTAAGGTCCATAGGGACCAGGTGTAGGGCCCATAGGGACCAGGTGTAGGGCCCATAGGGAACAGGTGTAAGGTCCATAGGGACCAGGTGTGTGGACCAGGTGTAAGGTCCATAGGGACCAGGTGTAGGGCCCATAGGGAGCAGGTGTAGGGTCCATAGGGACCAGGTGTAGGGCCCATAGGGACCAGGTGTAGGGCCCATAGGGACCAGGTGTAGGGCCCATAGGGACCAGGTGTAGGGCCCATAGGGTGTAGGGCCCATAGGGACCAGGTGTAGGGCCCATAGGGACCAGGTGTAGGGCCCATAGGGTGTAGGGTCCATAGGGACCAGGTGCGTGGACCAGGTGTGGGTCCGGTACCTCTGTGGAGACTTTCTGCCACTTCTGGCGACACATGTCCCCGGTGAAGCTCCCGAAGCAGACCTTCTCCCAGTCGAAGTGGGACTCGGTGGTTTTGTACTTCATGCCGTCTCCGTCCGGGAGCAGACCACGGATCCTCTCCAGCAGAGTCAGACAGTCCTCCTTACTCCACTCATCTGACACAGACACACACACACACAGCGGCGTCATGAGGATGATGATGTCATGGTGATGGTGATGATGATGATGATGAAGGCAGTGTGTTACCTGGTTCACTCTTGATCCTGGAGCTCTGAGCGGTGGAGACGCTGCTGCTGCCGTTCATCCTGCAGCACCTGACGGAGGAGACTCCGCCCCCTCCTCTGGAGACACACACACACACACACACACACACACACACACACACACACACACACACACACACACACACACACACACACACACACACACACACACACACACACACACACACAGAGGTCATTCAATGTTGTATGTTGTGTGTATCATGTTCTAACTAATTCAAACGAACTAATGAAGGGACGGTAAACAACAACAGTTACTTTTAAAAGGTATTTAAAGGGACAACCAGGAGTTTTTCTCTGGTTCTAACAGAGTCTCATACACTTGTTAACGGCTCCATTTACATAAATATATCAGTTTGTCTTTATAGTTATTTCTTCATTATTATTTAGTGGTCGACTCGTCCAGCGTTTCCTACTTTTCCTACGTTTCCCGGACGCTGCCCGGCGGGTCATGGGAATAACGGATCTAATGGTCTTCAACGTCCCACTTTCATTCTGGATCAGTGAAAACATTCTTGGTAAATGTTCTGGCTTTGATCCGTCCAAGAATTTCACAGTGAGCGCTGAGGCTCATGGGAAATGTAGTGAAAACACGCTGCAGTCCCTCTAATTATAGTTACTGTAATTTATTGATACTAACACTGTTTAACTTACTTTGCCCAAAAAGTAACTGAGTTACTAATCGAGTTACTACATAAAAGTTGCCAGGAAAAGTACTGCGTTACTTTTTCTTTTCAATATAATATTACTTGGACAGTTTACTGATGGTTAGTTCAGGTCAACAGCTTTTTGATGGACTGATTACTAAAAAGTAACGCCGTTACTTCATTTAATTAAGCCGTTCTTCCCATCATGGTCACCGCGAGCCGCTGACAAGGTCGACCCGCAGACAGGGCTCTGTTTGTGGGACTGTGACCGAGCTGGTGCCGGAGCTGGTGCCGGAGCTGGTGCCGGAGCTCGGAGCAGAACCAGAGTCCAGAAACACGGAGCTAAAAGCAGACTTTAACCCCAGGCTGCTGAAGCGGCAGCTGCAGCTCCGTGGCCGGGGGAGGCGGGCTGTTCCCGGGGTGAGAGGCGGAGGGCGGTAGAGAGCAGCCCGGGACCCGACGCTCAACTCTCGGTAAATTAACTTCGGTCCGTCGACACAGTCCGGTACCGAGGCACCTGAACGCCTCACGGGCCCGGGTCACCGGTGGTCTGTCTCGGTGTGTGCGGACGGTAGTGTCTCCTCCACCGGCCGCTGCCCGCCCTCTGAACCGGACTGTGACCGGAGAGTTGACGGAGCGCAGCGGGCCAAGAGGCTCCTGCTGCCCCGGTAATGGCGTCCGTCCTCCGGCAGGAGTCACCACGTAGCTTCCGCTGGCACGACGAGAGCTAAAGACGAGCTAACGTTCACCTTTCGGGTTAAATACGGAAAAATCACCAAATAAACCTGGAAAATAAAAACACGAATAAACGTAGCTGTTAAAAATAAAGACCTAAAGCTCCGAGCGACACGTGCAGCGGAAAATCTCATTATTTTGAGGAGAAAACCGTTAAAATGACAAAATGCGTCGACATCTTTGTCTTCGGTTGTAAAATATAACGACGTTATAACGACGACGTGTTGTCGGTACCGACCGGTCCACCGTCGGAGGTCCAGGCCCGGGGTTCGGCTGCAGAGCGGGCTGGATGAGGCGCTGCTGCCCCACAAGCCTCCACTGCGAAGCCGCCATGAATGTTCTGGAGACTCGGGGACAAACGAGCAGAAAACCGCAGAAATCTGTTCAAAATCACGACTTGGT
The DNA here is from genome assembly GCA_030347415.2 of Decapterus maruadsi. Taxonomy (NCBI): domain Eukaryota; kingdom Metazoa; phylum Chordata; class Actinopteri; order Carangiformes; family Carangidae; genus Decapterus; species Decapterus maruadsi. The sequence continues at coordinate 32,115,312 of CM064906.1, read as the reverse complement.
GCTCACCTTTTGAGTCCGACAGAAGCCCGGGTTGGTCCCGCACAGCACCGTGGTCGTCCGGAGGATTTCTGGACTTTCAAAGTGTGTTTTTTTCAGCCGTAAACCCCGGGGAGTCAGGTCGAAACGGATCCGACAAAAGGAGCGTCTAGTCCGGTATGAAACTCCGCCCAGCGCCGCAGGGGGAGGAACTCCGGGGGAAAACATGAGGACAAAGGCGGAGGATGAAACCAGAGACAGCGGCGAAGACACCAGCTCCAGCCGCCTCAAACTCCCTGATTTACACTAATAATTATTAATTGAATTCTTCTTAATGAGTCTTTCAGTCAGTTCACCTCAGTGAATCCTGCCTTCAGACCAGAACCCGGTCCTGGTCCTGGTCCTGGTCCTGGTCCTGGTCCGCGTCCAGATGTGAACCGGCGGGGAGACGGGACCGGGGTGAGGCCAGCCGCCGACAGAACTTTGGCCGGAGGTTCGGTGAGGAGACGGGCGGAGAGAGGGAGGACGGGGGGGGGTCCAGGTCCGCCGGCTGCTCCGCGCTCCTTCCCGGCCTGGCGCGGCTCGGAGGCGGCTCGGAGGCGGCTCAGTGACCTGGATCCTGGAGGACAGCAGCGGCATCCACATGGCATCCTGCCCGCTGAGCAGGCACCTTCCTCCGGGTCTGAGCGACCGACCCATCGGTCCCCTCCCACACGGAGCCGATCAATCGATACATCAAACCAATCGATACAGCTGCCTGCTGTGTGTGTGTGTGTGTGTGTGTGTGTGTGTGTGTGTGTGTGTGTGTGTGTGTGTGTGTGTGTGTGTGTGTGTGTGTGACACACAGAGTGTTGCTCTATAAGTGAGATGTTTTCTATTAAATCCAGATGTTACATCTTCATCAACTTTGTCCCAAAATAAACTGAAAAATAAAGGCCCTCAGTGTGTGTGTGTGTGTGTGTGTGTGTGTGTGTGTGTGACTCTACAGTGGATGGTGTATTAATGAGGTTCATTACTGTCCTCCCTCCATCGACGTGCACGCGTGCGTGTCGCCACCTGCTGCCCCGGATGTTGAACAGAGTGTGTGTGCGCGCGCGCGTGTGCAGAGCAAAGTCAAATCCTCATCCGTCTTTTATTTTGAAAATCCAAGACCATTCAGAAAGCCCTTACTTTGAAAAGGCCTCTGATGTTTCCTGTTGACGTCACAGTGGGTTCAGTCCAGTCACAGATTTTTTTTTTGTTTTTTTGGTGCATACATGAAAATACAACAAGGTAGCACAAAACAAGTAATAAAAAAATGGACAAAGAAAACAAAAAACTAAATAAAGACAAGACAGACATAATAGAGTATGTTTTTTAATGTCCTTGATTGTGGCAGCGTAACGATGCAGTTCATGTTTAAATGGTACAATGTTCGGTTTAGATTTGGCCCATTGTTTTAGTGGATGTGGAATCTCCCCAGACTCAAGATTAACTGGCTCTTTGTCTTGATCTTCAAAATAAATAAACATATGTTTTTCCTGGAAACTGATCATTCTTCCTGTTTTAACTTGCACAAAGTGTTGAACATCATTCCAAAAGATTTACTATAAGCACAATGATAAAATAAGTGAGAAATAGTTTCATCTTCAAGTTCACAAAAATCACACATATTCAATGTCTAACTTCAATCTTTCAGTGGTTTTCTTTGCAGGTTGATTTGATCAAAAAAGAAAAAAAATCTTCATAAGAAAGACATGTTCATTAATAAGTTGGTCAACTAATGTAATTTTATGCTCCATCTAGTCCTTGTAGAACAATGATCGGTTTTTGAACAGAAATTGTTCTTCCGTCTACATAAATGATTTAACCAGTTAATCTTGAAAGAATGATTTAACATGTCAAAGGTTAACACATCCAAACCACCATCTCTCTTGGGATTACACAAAATATCCCTCTTCAAATAATGGCATCTGTTCTTCCAAATAAAGTTGAATAACATTTGATCTAATTTCGTAGAAACAAACGCAGGCATTTCTAGTGCTAGTGATAAATATACAGATCGTTATATTCCTTCAGCTTTAGAAAACAAAGTCCGACCATTATATATAAATATTATTTTTATGTTATTATTGAACACAGTAGAATGACGTAGAGATGTTGGACTCATCAGCAGGGGGCAGCATGACGTCACGAAGCGCCTGCTCGGCGACACCACAGAAGTAGAGGAAACAGGAAGTGCAGCAGCGGAGCAGATTAGCCTGATTAGCTTCAGGCTAGCGCGGGGATGTGACGTCCATCAGCTCAACTGTGAGTTTAAACTTTATTGATCTTTAATCCTTGTGCACACAGACCCTCCGGGACCCGGCTCAGACCGGAACCGACCGGTCTCCGGTAGCACGTAGCATGTAGCTTAGCTCCGCCGCCGGCCGAGGCTAACGCCGTTAGCAGTTAGCTCCGAGGTTAGCATCGACCCAGACTCTGTTGGACTGAAGCTGGGACCGAGCACCGAGCACCGAGCACCGGCTGGTCAGCACCACAGAGCCGGGGGCAACCCGGGTTATCCCGGGATAAACCAGGATAACCCGGGTTAACCCGGGATAAACCAGGATAACCCGGGTTAACCCGGGATAAACCAGGATAACCCGGGATAACCGTGTGTGTCGGTGAGCTGAGTGTGAGCTCTGACATCTGGGATTCATCAATAACGACTGGTCGATAGTGGACCAGGACCAGAACCAGGTCCAGAACCAGGTCCCAGAACCAGAACCAGGACCAGAACCAGGTCCCAGAACCAGAACCAGGTGTTAATTTAACCACAGGAACAGTGATGGTTCTTCTAATGTTATGACGTCACTGTGAAGCTGACCTTTGACCCTTTGGATGTGAAATGACGTCAGAGTTCCTTAATCAGTCAATGAACTTTAACCATCTGAGGTACAAGTACAGCTGTGAGGTACAAGTACAGCTGTGAGGTACAAGTACAGCTGTGAGGTACAAGTACAGCTGTGAGGTACAAGTACAGCTGTGAGGTACAAGTACAGCTGTGAGGTACAAGTACAGCTGTGAGGTACAAGTACAGTTGTGAGGTACAAGTACAGCTGTGAGGTACAAGTACAGCTGTGAGGTACAAGTACAGCTGTGAGGTACAAGTACAGCTGTGAGGTACAAGTACAACTGTGAGGTACAAGTACAGCTGTGAGGTACAAGTACAACTGTGAGGTACAAGTACAGCTGTGAGGTACAAGTACAGCTGTGAGGTACTGGAGGTACTTCGGTCTGAAAGGAGCTGATTGGTTCTTGTTCTTAACGTCAGGATGTGAGTCACCAGTTACCTGTGGCAGGTGTTGACGCTAAGCCCCGCCCCTTTGTGCAGGTGTGTGACCTGTGTTGCCGGGGCGATGGCTCTGATCGAAGGCGTGGGCGACGAGGTGACGCTGCTGTTCGGCTCGCTGCTGCTGCTCGCCGTGCTGCTGCTCGCCTGGATCTCCACGCGCACCTCCGAGCCCTCAGAACACCTGTTCCCCGCCGCCGCAGGCCCCGCCCACTCCGCAGCAGGCCACGCCCACTCCACAGCAGGCTCCGCCCACCAGGACACGCCCCTCTCCTCCACCTCCTCCTCCTCCTCCTCATCATCACCCTCCAGCTCCGTCAGCGACGGCTCCATCACAGAGCCCCCCCTCGCCTCCCCCGAGGAGAAGGAGGGGGAGGGGGAGGGGCATCAGGGGGAGGGGGCGGAGCCTGGAGGAGGAGACGGGCTGAGGAGCAGAGGAGGAGCAGCAGGAGAAGAAGGTTCATCATCTTCATCATCTTCATCGTCCCAGAGGAACATGGTGGTCAGACTGAAGTTCCTCAACGACACCGAGAGGACGGCGCAGGTGCAGCCGCAGGACACGGTCGGGTACATCAAACGGTACGAATACTGCAGTACTACTACTGTAATACTGTAGTACTACTGCTATAAACCTCAGGACACGGTCGGGTACATCAAACGGTACGAATACTGCAGTACTACTACTGTAATACTGTAGTACTACTGCTATAAACCTCAGGACACGGTCGGATACATCAAACGGTACGAAATACTGCAGTACTACTACTGTAATACTGTAGTACTACTGCTATAAACCTCAGGACACCGTCGGATACATCAAACGGTACGAATACTGCAGTACGAATACTGCAATACTGTAGTACTACTGCTATAAACCTCAGGACACGGTCGGATACATCAAACGGTACGAATACTGCAGTACTACTACTGTAATACTGTAGTACTACTGCTATAAACCTCAGGACACGGTCGGATACATCCTCGAATACTGCAGTACGAATACTGCAATACTGTAGTACTACTGCTATAAACCTCAGGACACGGTCGGATACATCAAACGGTACGAATACTGCAGTACTACTACTGTAATACTGTAGTACTACTGCTATAATACTGTAGTACTACTGCTATAAACCTCAGGACACGGTCGGATACATCAAACGGTACGAATACTGCAGTACTACTACTGTAATACTGTAGTACTACTGCTATAATACTGTAGTACTACTGCTATAAACCTCAGGACACGGTCGGATACATCAAACGGTACGAAATACTGCAGTACTACTACTGTAATACTGTAGTACTACTGCTATAAACCGCAGGACACGATCGGATACATCAAACGGTACGAAATACTGCAGTACTACTACTGTAATACTGTAGTACTACTGCTATAATACTGTAGTACTACTGCTATAAACCTCAGGACACGGTCGGATACATCAAACGGTACGAATACTGCAGTACTACTACTGTAATACTGTAGTACTACTGCTATAAACCTCAGGACACGGTCGGATACATCAAAGAAGAATACTGCAGTACTACTACTGTAATACTGTAGTACTACTGCTATAAACCTCAGGACACGGTCGGATACATCAAGAGGAATACTGTAGTACTACTACTGTAATACTGTAGTACTACTGCTATAAACCTCAGGACACGGTCGGATACATCAAACGAAATACTGCAGTACTACTACTGTAATACTGTAGTACTACTGCTATAAACCTCAGGACACGGTCGGATACATCAAACGGTACGAAATACTGCAGTACTACTACTGTAATACTGTAGTACTACTGCTATAAACCTCAGGACACGGTCGGATACATCAAACGGTACGAATACTGCAGTACTACTACTGTAATACTGTAGTACTACTGCTATAAACCTCAGGACACGGTCGGATACATCAAACGGTACGAATACTGCAGTACTACTACTGTAATACTGTAGTACTACTGCTATAAACCTCAGGACACTGTGGGGTACATCAAACGGTATGAATACTGCAGTACTACTACTGTAATACTGTAGTACTACTACTGTAATACTGTAGTAGGGGAGAGTGGGTAAGTTAACCCACCTCTTGTTTCTAGGAAACTATAGTAAAAAATGAGCATGTGAGTAAATATTTGGAGTCAGGCATCGTTTCATGGAGTCTGTGCAGGTTTGGACCACGAGAGTATTTTTCACTCTCTCGAGTGAATCTGGTCATAAGTTGAGAATTGTGTTTAGACCAAAAGAGATTATTGCAAATTAGTTTTATAGATGGGTTGTGTATCTATGAGCTACAACTGGAGGTAGTAAACCAGCATGAAACTGCACCTTTTCATCTGTGGGGTAATAAACCCAAGCCAGGGTAGCTGTGGGGTAATAAACCCACGCCAGGGTAGCTGTGGGGTAATAAACCCACGCCAGGGTAGCTGTGGGGTAATAAACCCCAGCCAGGGTAGCTGTGGGGTAATAAACCCACGCCAGGGTAGCTGTGGGGTAATAAACCCCAGCCAGGGTAGCTGTGGGGTAATAAACCCAAGCCAGGGTAGCTGTGGGGTAATAAACCCACGCCAGGGTAGCTGTGGGGTAATAAACCCACGCCAGGGTAGCTGTGGGGTAATAAACCCCAGCCAGGGTAGCTGTGGGGTAATAAACCCAAGCCAGGGTAGCTGTGGGGTAATAAACCCACGCCAGGGTAGCTGTGGGGTAATAAACCCAAGCCAGGGTAGCTGTGGGGTAATAAACCCAAGCCAGGGTAGCTGTGGGGTAATAAACCCACGCCAGGGTAGCTGTGGGGTAATAAACCCACGCCAGGGTAGCTGTGGGGTAATAAACCCCAGCCAGGGTAGCTGTGGGGTAATAAACCCAAGCCAGGGTAGCTGTGGGGTAATAAACCCAAGCCAGGGTAGCTGTGGGGTAATAAACCCAAGCCAGGGTAGCTGTGGGGTAATAAACCCCAGCCAGGGTAGCTGTGGGGTAATAAACCCAAGCCAGGGTAGCTGTGGGGTAATAAACCCAAGCCAGGGTAGCTGTGGGGTAATAAACCCAAGCCAGGGTAGCTGTGGGGTAATAAACCCACGCCAGGGTAGCTGTGGGGTAATAAACCCAAGCCAGGGTAGCTGTGGGGTAATAAACCCAGGCCAGGGTAGCTGTGGGGTAATAAACCCAGGCCAGGGTAGCTGTGGGGTAAGTGGAGCCACCTATCCTATAGACTTAATGAATGTATTTTGTCTGTATGTCTAAATGATTCATGTGGTAAAAGTTGAGTCACAACACCACTTTTTTTGAACATGCTATATTTTAAAAACAGTTCTGTTTACACTCATTCTGTTAATTTGTATGGATGTAAAACATCCTGAAATATGCAGATGTGTTAGTTGGCAACAAAACTATAATTGTCTTGATTTAGTGATCCTGAATACAAAAAGTGGCTCAACTTACCCCACTCTCCCCTACTACTGCTATAAACCACAGGACACCGGTGTGAATACTGCAGTAATACTACTGTAATACTGTAGTACTACTGCTATAAACCACAGGACACCATCGGATACATCAAACGGTACGAATACTGCAGTAATACTACTGTAATACTGTAGTACTACTGCTATAAACCTCAGGACACCATCAGATACATCAAACGGTACGAATACTGCAGTAATACTGCAGTACTACTCGTCAGTCAGCCTGATTTGCAGCATGAAAATACAACCACAACGCTAGAGGGAGGAACTCTACAGAATAAGTTACAATGATTTTCATTTCATAATCAGTAGTGATATGTGACCTCTGTGTGCTGACCTCTGACCTCTGTGTTGACCTCTGACCTCTGCCCCCCAGGACCTACTTTGCGGGCCAGGAGCAGCAGGTGCGTCTCATCTACCAGGGCCAGCTGCTGCAGGACGACGCCCAGACGCTGGCGTCCTTGAACCTGGCCCATAACTGCGTGCTGCACTGCCACATCTCGCAGCGGGGGGGCCGGGGGGCGGGGCCTCGGCCGGCCGACCAGGTGGCGGTGGCGCTGAACGTGGGCAGCCTCATGGTGCCGCTGCTGGTGCTCATGCTGTCCGTGCTCTGGTACTGTCAGATCCAGTACCGCCAGTTCTTCACGGCGCCGGCCACCGCCTCGCTGGTGGGAGTCACCATCTTCCTCAGCCTGGTGGCCTTCGGGGTCTACCGCCGCTAGCCGCTCTCTGATTGGCTGCAGCGGGGCGGGGCTCTCTGTCCGCCCAGAGAGTCGATGTTTGTTTTTATTTCTGTTGCCATGGAGACGTAGAGTGGAAGGACTCGAGGACTTTGATTTTTTTTAGATCTGGTTTGTGTAGTTTGATCATCTTCTTTATCGTGCCTCTGCCAGACTGTAACACCTCACCTGCCTGTCTGTCACCTGAGAGTGTGTGTGTGAGCGTGTGCGTGTGCGCGTGTGTGAGCGTGAGCGTGTGTGAGAACAGGAAGTCATCAGTGTAAATTAGATCTTTTGACAAAAGAGAAATTCTATTAAATTGTTTATTTAACGTGTTGTTGTTCTTTGTGTCTCACTGACGCTGGTGAGAGCTGTTGGCTCCACCTCCGTAACCATGGAAACGGCTAAACTCAGACCTCCGTCCCATCAAAGTGGTTTGCATGAATGCCAGCCTGGTAACCATGGTGACTGATGCTGCCGGCCAATCACGGTCTGGAGCACGATGAACCTGAAGATGAACTTGATTAAAGCTCAGAAAACGTCCAGAAGACGTAAAATAATAGAAACATGAAGTTAAAATAAAACAAGTCAGAGTCTCGCCAGGTGAAAAACACCAACACAAGGACAGGTGCAGACCGACGGAATCGAACCTGGGACCACAACCAGACTACAGGTGAGACTAGACCACACTTGATGTGTATGTGCAGGTGACTGCGTGGCATCGTCACCTGCCGTCCTCGTTTCCATTGTTATTACTATAAATGCTCTGTAATATGTCAAGTCTGTCTTTAATGTGACGACTGCAGATGGAAATGAGCTCTGAGCCACTTACAGGACGCCACGACGCCAACTGTTCATTATTGTGCATTGTCCTAAACAAATAAACTAAACTAAACTAGACCACAGGTGAGAACATCCTGACCTCAGATCAGTTGACAGTCTTTATTGTCATCAGAATTATTCTCAGCTCGTTAATACATCTGGATGATGAGGTGATGATGTCACTTCCTGGAGACGGTCAACACTGAAACACAGACAGACAGCAGGTCACCTGATTGGTCAACACTGAAACAGACAGGTCAGTGAAGACTCACCTGCAGCTGCTCCGCCAGGTGTTCAGGAAGCTCCACCCCTGCAGCTTCCAGCAGGAGGATGCTTTCTGTCAGAGGGAAACTGGACCCGGGGAAGGAGTCGTCTCCCCCAGCAGCACGGCTCACCTGCTGCAGACTGGACACACACACACACACACACACACACACACACACACACACACACACAGGTGAGTCACCTGCTGCAGACTGGACACACACACACACATATACACACAGGTGAGTCACCTGCTGCAGACTGGACACACACACACACATATACACACAGGTGAGTCACCTGCTGCAGACTGGACACACACACACACACACACACAGGTGAGTCACCTGCTGCAGACTGGACGTAGACGTTCCCAGTCCACTATGGTGGTCATGTGGCAGCAGCTCGTCTCTGTCCAGCAGTCGACTTGCAAAGTAAATTTTCACATTCGCTCTAATTTTCACTATATTACTGATTTACTGCATACATTTAAATTCACATTTTGCTGTGAAACAGTTTAAATATTGAAGATTGAAGCCATGTGACGATTTGAGTACCACCGCTGAGAGCGCAAGCATATTATGGGATGTTTAAGGTTTGTAGCGAGCCGTCGGAAAAAAAATAATGCAGGTGACTTTCAGCACACACACGTGGCGCGGGTCGCCGGTCTGTGTGTCTGTTTCACACGGAGCTGCTGAGGAAAGACGTCTCCTCCGAGATGTGGAGAAACGCGCATCAGCCAATCACAGTGGTCATTAAAAAAAATCGGCAAATTTACTGGTCGCACATGCATTGTATCAAATTTCAGTCGCAAAATGCGACCATTTGGTCGCAGTCTGGAGCCCTGGACCTGTCTCTGCATGGGACTTGTCCCGGCATGGGACCTGTCCCGGCATGGGACCTGTCTCTGCATGGGACTTGTCCCGGCATGGGACCTGTCCCGGCATGGGACCTGTCCCGGCATGGGACTTGTCCGGCATGGGAGTTGTCCGGCATGGGACTTGTCCCGGCATGGGACCTGTCCCGGCATGGGACCTGTCCCGGCATGGGACCTGTCCCGGCATGGGAGTTGTCCGGCATGGGACCTGTCCCGGCATGGGACCTGTCCGGCATGGGACCTGTCCCGGCATGGGACCTGTCCGGCATGGGACCTGTCCCGGCATGGGACCTGTCTCTGCATGGGACTTGTCCCGGCATGGGACCTGTCCCGGCATGGGAGTTGTCCGGCATGGGACCTGTCCCGGCATGGGACCTGTCCCGGCATGGGACCTGTCCCGGCATGGGAGTTGTCCGGCATGGGACCTGTCCCGGCATGGGACCTGTCCCGGCATGGGACCTGTCCGGCATGGGACCTGTCCCGGCATGGGACCTGTCTCTGCATGGGACTTGTCCCGGCATGGGACCTGTCCCGGCATGGGAGTTGTCCGACATGGGACCTGTCCCGGCATGGGAGTTGTCCGGCATGGGACCTGTCCCGGCATGGGACTTGTCCGGCATGGGACCTGTCCCGGCATGGGACCTGTCCGGCATGGGACCTGTCCCGGCATGGGACCTGTCCGGCATGGGACCTGTCCCTGCATGGGACCTGTCCCTGCATGGGACCTGTCCCGGCATGGGACCTGTCTCTGCATGGGACCTGTCTCTGCATGGGACTTGTCCGGCATGGGACCTGTCCCGGCATGGGACCTGTCTCTGCATGGGACTTGTCCGACATGGGACCTGTCCCGGCATGGGAGTTGTCCGGCATGGGACCTGTCCCGGCATGGGACTTGTCCGGCATGGGACCTGTCCCGGCATGGGACCTGTCCGGCATGGGACCTGTCCCGGCATGGGACCTGTCCGGCATGGGACCTGTCCCGGCATGGGACCTGTCTCTGCATGGGACCTGTCTCTGCATGGGACTTGTCCCGGCATGGGACCTGTCCGGCATGGGACCTGTCTCTGCATGGGACCTGTCTCTGCATGGGACCTGTCCCGGCATGGGACCTGTCTCTGCATGGGACTTGTCCGGCATGGGACCTGTCCCGGCATGGGACCTGTCTCTGCATGGGACCTGTCCCGGCATGGGACCTGTCTCTGCATGGGACTTGTCCGGCATGGGACCTGTCCGGCATGGGACCTGTCTCTGCATGGGACCTGTCCCGGCATGGGACCTGTCTCTGCATGGGACTTGTCCGGCATGGGACCTGTCCGGCATGGGACCTGTCTCTGCATGGGACCTGTCCCGGCATGGGACCTGTCTCTGCATGGGACCTGTCTCTGCATGGGACCTGTCTCTGCATGGGACCTGTCCCGGCATGGGACCTGTCTCTGCATGGGACTTGTCCGGCATGGGACCTGTCCCGGCATGGGACCTGTCTCTGCATGGGACCTGTCTCTGCATGGGACCTGTCCCGGCATGGGACCTGTCTCTGCATGGGACTTGTCCGGCATGGGACCTGTCCGGCATGGGACCTGTCTCTGCATGGGACCTGTCCCGGCATGGGACCTGTCTCTGCATGGGACTTGTCCGGCATGGGACCTGTCCCGGCATGGGACCTGTCTCTGCATGGGACTTGTCCGGCATGGGACCTGTCCGGCATGGGACCTGTCTCTGCATGGGACCTGTCCCGGCATGGGACCTGTCTCTGCATGGGACTTGTCCGGCATGGGACCTGTCCGGCATGGGACCTGTCTCTGCATGGGACCTGTCCCGGCATGGGACCTGTCCCGGCATGGGACCTGTCCCGGCATGGGACTTGTCCGGCATGGGACCTGTCCCGGCATGGGACTTGTCTGGCATGGGACCTGTCCCGGACAAGGACACTTGTCCCATGGACAGGTCTGACAGCAGAGTGTTTCACTAAGGTGGAGTAGACCTAGCTGAGGCCTCAGGTGAGTTACCTGTCACAGACGGAGGTCAGCAGGTAGTCTGTGTACATGGTCTTCCAGGTGCTGATGAGGGACAGCAGGGAGTCTCTGAAGGGTTGCAGGTGGACCTGCAGCCAGCCGTGCAGCACCGTCACCTCCTCCAGGTGAGACGCCTCCCGGCCCAGAGTGTGGAGCAGCTCGATCTGAAACACAGACACAGCTGACACCTGGACCGGCAGCAGCATCACCTGTTGACCTGCAGACAGGTGAGCTCAGGTGTGTCTCACCTCCCTCTGGAAGTCCTTCAGGGTGGGCGGAGTCTCCTCGGCCTCCAGCTCCTCCGCTCCCAGCTGGCGGCTGTAGGTCAGGAACTCCTGCATCACAGACTGTCTGTCGCTCTGCCACAGGTGAGAGAACCTGTCCAACCCCGCCCTCAGAAGCTCCGCCTCCTCTCCCACCTGTCGCAGGTGCTGCATCACTTCCTGTTCCACCGCAGACAGCTCCGGGTTCTGCTGCAGTAACACCTGAGAGACAGAGACAGACAGGTAGAGACAGACAGGTGAGACAGACAGGTGAGACAGAGACAGACAGGTGAGACAGAGACAGACAGGTGAGACAGAGACAGACAGGTGAGACAGAGACAGACAGGTAGAGACAGAGACAGACAGGTGAGACAGAGACAGACAGGTGAGACAGAGACAGACAGACAGGTGAGACAGAGACAGACAGGTGAGACAGACAGGTGAGACAGAGACAGACAGGTAGAGACAGAGACAGACAGGTAGAGACAGAGACAGACAGGTAGAGACAGACAGGTGAGACAGAGACAGACAGACAGGTGAGACAGACAGGTGAGACAGACAGGTGAGACAGAGACAGACAGGTAGAGACAGACAGGTGAGACAGACAGGTGAGACAGAGACAGACAGGTAGAGACTAGTGCTGGGTTGAAAAAATCGATCCGCCGATTTTAAATCGATTCTCATCTTACCCACCGATCATCGATTCGCACGTCCAAAGATCGATTTTTTAAGGATATATATATTCAGTGTTTCATTCATTCATTTAACAGTGGCGCACCGCCACACCTAAATCCTCACCGCCGCTCCTTCAAGTTTCTTTCTTTCTTTTTTTTTTTAATTGTCGCTAATCCACCACCATGCTTCCACCTTCACAGCAGAGTCCTGCTGCACCGCGCGAGTAGCCACTAAGGTAAACTACAGATAACTGTCTTGCTCAGTATCTCCTCTTTGCAGCCCTCTGCACGTGGATGACAGACCACAGCTGTTTTTCACCAGAATCATTTAAGTCAGGTGACAGAATGAAAACAGACTCAGACAGATCAGTCAGTCTGTCGCCGGTGTGTGTGTGTTTTTTTTTTTTTTTTTAATTAGCGGGTTTGATTCTCGTGTGGGACGTCGCGCTCAGTGCTGGTGGAAAAGAAAAACCCCAACAAGTGTGTGTCAGTCCGTTGGGCTTATAATGATGTTATTGTAGCGCGTAGCCTACAGTAAGTTTAACAGGACACAGCCTCTACTGCGCCGTAACATAAACGTGCATAAACTAACTCCCCCTCCTCCCCGCGGCCGTCCGCTGGTGCGAGTGGGGGGGGGGGGCAACGGCGATAACGGCAGCGACACCGACAACGACGAGACGGCAGAACGATCCTGTGTGGGAGCTGTCCGTGCTGTTAGTTAACCAAAAGTCTCCTGAAGTAGACCCAGGTTATCAAGCTAAGAGAAATATGACCTGTGGTCGTTTGTATGAATAGCAAAAATACATCATGAAGTTGTCATGAAAAAAAAGAGATGTTGATTCGGTGGAAACCCGGCTTTACAGGTGCGCGGGGGGGGGGGGGGTACGGTATGCGGGGGGGCCATCACGGAGGGGGGCGGGGGGGGGTCTGAGCGCCACTCCTTAAAAAAATCCTAGAGGAAACATTTGATAGTTTGGTTACTTAGCCACTCAGTTACCAGCACTTTATGACTGAATATTTTTGTTAACTACATTACATTGAAAGCACTGGTTATAGTGTTTTGTCAGTGATGCTGCTTTCAACACTGAAAAAAATACATACAGTACATTTGTATTTAACAGCAACAGCTTTTGGGTGAATTCTTAATGCCATATTTTAATGACACTAACCCTGGATCGGATCGGATCGAATCGAATCGTTTTGAATCGAATTGAATCGATAAAATCGATTCTGAATCTTAAGAATCGGAATCGAATCGATTCTTGAAATTTGAATCGATACCCAGCTCTAGTAGAGACAGACAGGTGAGACAGACAGGTGAGACAGAGACAGACTGACAGGTACTTTGTGGTGTCAGCGTGATGTCACAGTTACCTGGTAGTTGCCATGACAACCCTTTGAGATCCTCGGCACCAAACCTGCTGCTGTGTAAATGTCACTGATGATGGTTGTCATGACAACAGAGAGGCCGCCGCCCACTGACGGATCAAACACACTTCCTGTTTCCTGCAGCTGCAGAGAGACGGTCAAGAGAGCAGCACGGCAGCGCTGCACACACACACACACACACACACACACACACACACACACACACAGCGTTACACTGAGCAGCTGCCAGCAGTGTGTGTGTACCTGTGTGTACCTGTGTGTACCTGTGTGTACCTGTGTGTACCTGTGTGTGTGTGTTGTCAGACAGGAAGTGCAGGGCCGTGAGCAGCATCTGTCTCAGTCCATCCTGGACTCGGTCATCGACGTGGTCCAGGTATCTGGTCCAGGACTCGGAGGACTCAGCGGCTCCGTACAGGTTCCTGTTCACCTGAGGACGAGGAGGGTCAGCTCACCTGGTCTGAAACCTGGTCTCAGGTCTGACTGCACGTCTCAGTGTGTGTTACCTGTGTGAGGCGCAGCAGCTCCTGGCCCTCGTCCCTCAGGCGAGCGGCGCCGCTCTGAGCCGCTCCCGGCTGCAGCAGACTGTCACCTGAACGCTGCAGCAGCTCAAGCTCCGCCCAGCCCTGCACGCACACACGGGGGTTTCACCCAATAGTCCAATATTCAACTATCAAAACCACTATTGGCCGCTGGGAGTCATAGTCGCCTTTTCCTTTTTTTCATTTTTCAAAAGCCCGGTGCTGTAATGAAGCCGTGGAACGGCGTCTACGTTAATGCTCTACAGCAGATATGCAGCAGGGGGCGCTGTGGCCGTGTGTCAGACTAGTGTAGTAGCGTGTGGTTCCCAGAATGCATTGCAGCCTGTATCTAAAAGTTGGTAATACAAAGCAGCTAAAAGTTACCGTGGTAGCATGTCACTTTATTTTTCATGAGAGAAAGTAACCAGGCGTCGCCGCGCTTCCAAAGCTTCCAAAGCGTCACCAGGCGAGAAGTTGAGCCCTGGTTAACTTTATGGTAATTAGCTATGACGCGGCTAAGCGGTAACCGACGGCAACCAGTCAGAATAGAGATGTCCGTCGGCTGCCGCTTTTTTCTTTTTTTTGTATTTTGGCTCCCAATGACCAGCATGATGGAAGTTTGACGCCAGTCACGTGACGAGCGGCCAAAGCGGCGGTCTGCTCTGACGCCCCCCCTCGAGTGTTTTTGACGCTTTGGAAGCTTTTGGTGTGAAGTTACAATACTGCAATAAATGTCATGGGCTTGTTATTGAGGTGGAGGAGGCTGTTGTTGTCACATTGTGATGTTGTTACGTAGTAGAGCACAAACAACAGAAACATAGTGATGATACAGTTGATCTTCATTAAAAACTTTACTGCAGCCAAAGCATCGGATCGGGACTCGGGATCGGCAGATGGGACTCGGGGGACATCCCTACCTGAGGTCAGAGGTCAGCTGACTCACCTGGATGATGCGTGTCATGGCCTCCATGTTGGCTCTGGCCTCCTGCACCGAGGAGTGAAACATCTGCACCGTGTGTGTGTGCTGCTCCACCAGCTGCTGCACACCTGCACACACACACACACACACACACACACACAGCTGTCAGGCACCAGTACCGTACAGACCCGCTGTCCCTATGATGATGTCATCACTCCACATGTCACAGCTGGTTCATACTGATCTGTGTGTGTGTGTGTGTGTGTGTGTGTGTGTGTGTGTGTGTGTGTGTGTGTGTGTGTGTGAGTGTGTGTGTGTGTGTGTGTGTGTGTGTGTGTGTGTGTGTGTGTGTGTGTCTGACCCTCAGAGCCCCAGCTGTTGCTCTGCAGCTCAGACAGATCCTGGTTCAGCTGCTGCAGCTGGTCCTGGATCAGAGGAAGCTCCACCTGCAGATCCTGGTTCAGCACCTGAGGAGACGTGGTCACATGACTCCCTGTCCCTCTGCCGCTGCAGGTGTGTGTGTGTGTGTGTGCGTTCACCCCAAAAGCTTCCAAAGCGTCTAAAACACTCGAGGGTCGGCGTCAGAGCGGACCGCCGCTTTGGCCGCTCGCCACGTGACTGGCGCCAAACTTCCATCATGCTGGTCATTGGGAGCCGAAATACAAAAAAAGAAAAACAGGCAGCCGACGGAATCTCTATTCTGACAGGTTGCCGCCGGTTACCGCTTAGCCGCGTCGTAGCTAATTACCATAAAGTTAACCTGGACTCAGCGTCGCTCTGGCGACGCCTGGTGACGCTCTGGACGCTCGCTGTCCCGGCTCTCACTGGAAATGAACTGACTTCCGGCGTCTTTGACACTTTGGAAGCTTTTGGTGTGAACGTACAGTGTGTGTGTGTGTGTGTGTGTGTGTGTGTGTGTGTACCTGGTTGTAGCAGGACACCAGCTGTGTGAGGCTCAGGTGTGTGTGTGTGACGTCGTCCCTGCAGGTGAAGAGTCTGGCGGCGTGGGGGAGGAGCTGAGTGTGTGTGTTCCTGCTCACACACCGGAGCTGCTGCAGCACGGCCTCCAGCTGCACACACACACACACACACACACACACACACACACACACACACACACACACACACACACACACACACACACACACACACACACACACACACACACACACACACACACACACACACACACACACAGAGTGAGTCAGGAGGGAGCTGCATCAGGGTTTCCGTTGTCCTGTAATTACCGGACTTTGGTCGGTAAAATCTGCCGAAGTCCGGAATTTTCTAACCCCGCCAGTCAAAATGTCTGGTGAAAATATTCCCGATCACGATTTGAATTTTATTAAAAAACCAAACAAACAAAAGCGAAATCAAAGATTTCAGTGACGTCTACGCTGAGTGGAGAGAGAGAGGCTTCTCTCTGCAGCGCATCAGAACAGCAGTGAAGTGAAGTCACCTGGGGGAGAGGGGGGGGGGGGTCAGAGAGTCCAGAGACACTGCACACATCGGCTGCTGCTGCACATTTCACTTGCAAAGATCCGTAAAAAGTAAAAGAAAAAGCAGCGACTTTTTATTCTGATTCTGTCAAGTTGCAGCAGCAGCAGCGTTATGAAATGAGCCGGTTTGTGTTTCCAGTCTGACAACAGACCTGAGCAGAGCTGCAGCTCCTTCAGCCTTGTGTAATAGTTATTTAGTACGTGGTCACTTGACGGCAGTAACATGACGTAGATGTTTCAACTGCGCAGCATCGCTCCGTTCAGTCGTCTCCGCATCGCGCTCCTTCTCCGTCGTCACACACAGAGCAGCGCACAGGCAGAAAAACAACCCCCCTTAGCCTGGTCGCGCCCACACTAGTGACGTCACGCCTCGCAAAACCAGGCTAACCCCACCCCCACCACAGAGTCCTTGTAATAAACCTGTAGGAAACACTGACCTGGCATCATTTATCATTTTAAGTTCAATAAATTCTGTCCGGGAGCTGCGTGCTGATTGGCTGAGAGCAGGAGGCTCCTCCCTGACCTGAGAGCTGCTGCCGACTCCCAGCATGCCTTGCTGCTGGACGTGGATGAGAGGCTGGTCCAGGATCAGTCTGCAGTCCGAGTCCAGCTGGGCGCTCCAGTCCGCGCTCCGCGTGTCCCTGAAGTCCTGCAGCCGCTTCCAGACCGCCTGGAACCGGGACTGGACCAGCTGGGCCTGGACCGGGTCCTCGCACCTGGACACACACACACAGTCCAGGTCACACCTGGGGGGGCGGGGCCAGACCTCGGGGGCCAGACCTGGAGCCAGACCTGGAGCCAGACCTGCAGCCAGACCTGGAGCCAGACCTGGAGCCAGACCTGGAGCCAGACCTGGAGCCAGACCTGCAGCCAGACCTGGAGCCAGACCTGGAGCCAGACCTGGAGCCAGACCTGGAGCCAGATCTGGGGGGCCAGACCTGGAGCCAGATCTGGGGGGCCAGACCTGGAGCCAGATCTGGGGGGGCAGACCTGGAGCCAGACCTGGAGCCAGATCTGGGGGGGCAGACCTGGAGCCAGATCTGGGGGGCCAGACCTGGAGCCAGATCTGGGGGCAGACCTGGAGCCAGACCTGGAGCCAGATCTGGGGGGGCAGACCTGGAGCCAGATCTGGGGGGCCAGACCTGGAGCCAGATCTGGGGGGGCAGACCTGGAGCCAGACCTGGAGCCAGATCTGGGGGGGCAGACCTGGAGCCAGATCTGGGGGGCCAGACCTGGAGCCAGACCTGGAGCCAGACCTGGAGCCAGATCTGGGGGGCCAGACCTGGAGCCAGATCTGGGGGGCCAGACCTGGAGCCAGATCTGGGGGGGCAGACCTGGAGCCAGACCTGGAGCCAGATCTGGGGGGGCAGACCTGGAGCCAGATCTGGGGGGCCAGACCTGGAGCCAGACCTGGAGCCAGACCTGGAGCCAGATCTGGGGGGCCAGACCTGGAGCCAGATCTGGGGGGCCAGACCTGGAGCCAGACCTGGAGCCAGGGGGGCAGACCTGGAGCCAGACCTGGAGCCAGATCTGGGGGGCCAGACCTGGAGCCAGATCTGGGGGGCCAGACCTGGAGCCAGATCTGGGGGGGCAGACCTGGAGCCAGATCTGGAGCCAGACCTGGAGCCAGACCTGGGGCCAGACCTGGGGGGCCAGACCTGGAGCCAGATCTGGGGGGGCAGACCTGGAGCCAGACCTGGAGCCAGATCTGGGGGGGCAGACCTGGAGCCAGATCTGGGGGGCCAGACCTGGAGCCAGATCTGGGGGGGCAGACCTGGAGCCA
Source organism: Decapterus maruadsi (assembly GCA_030347415.2). Classification (NCBI taxonomy): domain Eukaryota; kingdom Metazoa; phylum Chordata; class Actinopteri; order Carangiformes; family Carangidae; genus Decapterus; species Decapterus maruadsi. Next base: position 32,096,814 of record CM064906.1, on the reverse strand, counting down.
GATCTGGAGCCAGACCTGGAGCCAGACCTGGGGCCAGACCTGGGGGGCCAGACCTGGAGCCAGATCTGGGGGGGCAGACCTGGAGCCAGATCTGGGGGGGCAGACCTGGAGCCAGATCTGGGGGGCCAGACCTGGAGCCAGATCTGGGGGGGCAGACCTGGAGCCAGATCTGGGGGGGCAGACCTGGAGCCAGATCTGGGGGGGCAGACCTGGAGCCAGATCTGGGGGGGCAGACCTGGAGCCAGACCTGGGGCCAGACCTGGGGGGCCAGACCTGAACCCTGTATGGGGTCAGTTACTAATGGCGCGTTTCCACTAGCACGGTACGGTACGGCACGGCACAGCACGGCTCGGCGTGCTATTAGCGTGTTTCCACTAGCCCTAGACCTGGTACCAGGTCCCATTTTTAGTTCCTCCTCGGCCCTGGTTCCAAGCGAGCCGAAGCGTTACTATAACGTGACGTCATCCGACTGCCTTCCGCGGATTGGGCAGAGAGTCAGCGCGAGCGCGACGTCGGACATGAGAATCAAACCCGGAAATTTCAAAAACATTGCGGCAACAGCGCCAGCTGATCTGTATCAGACTGTTGTTATTCCTTCACCTGAGGAAACTGTTGCTGTGTTTAATCCACACTGTGTCTGTTAACGAGGTGCAGACCAGGGAGTTTGCAGCTGACGAGCGGATCGAAAAAAGAGAGACGGACAATGCGATCTCCGCGATCTCCGCCGTGCCGACCCCGCCCCCGCTGAGGAGGAACTAGAGAACTCAGCTGTAATGGAAACACAACCAAACCGTGCCGTGCCGTGCCGTGCTAGTGGAAACGCGCCATTAGTTCAGACTAGTTGAACCTGTGAACTGTGAACTGTCAGCTCGCGGCCACGTCGACGCTCCCTCTGCTCTGATTTTCCGCTGGTATTCCCATATTATTAATTTTCCCCAGTCGTAATGTTTTTCCTACGTTAACTTCATCACCATCTCCATGGTTACCGAGGGGCTGGACTACACGCTGTTTGTTGCAGGGACGGATTTGAGAAATGTTCCTGAGAAAACACTGAGGAACTTGTGAAGTAGGGATGCACCGATATGAAAATTTTGGCCGATACCGATATGAATTTTTCTGTTATGGCCGATAACCGATATTTACCGATATCGATATGTGTTGGGTTTTTTTTTAAGTTTCTGAGATGATACATTTTTGTACAGACTGAAAATCATGCAAACTGAATTTTTGAATGTCTTCCTTTATTTTCAGAATGTATTTTACTTCCAAATAACAAGGCTACAGGCTACCATCCTCCTCGCATTACCTCAACTTTGCAGGAGTTGCATACGGATATATATCGGGCCAATTTTAAACATCGGACCGATACCGATATGTTAAAAAATGACTAACATCGGCCGATACCGATATTGATGCCGATATATCGTGCATCCCTATTGTGAAGCCAGTTGTTCAGATGTTTGTTAGGAACGTGTTGGTGAACGCGGTGCGGTCCGGTGCGGTGTGGTGCGGTCCGGTGCGGTCCGGTGCGGTGTGGTGTGGTGCGGCCCGGTGCGGTCCGGTCCGGTCCTCACAGCTGGCAGAAGGTCTGGGAGTTCCTCATGGAGTCCTGGGCTCGGAGCTGGAGCTGCCGGGACCAGGCCAGGCCGGCGGCGGCGGCCGGACCGATCCGGCTCAGGGACTCCGGACTGTGTCTGTGGCTGCAGAACAGCTGCTCCGTCTGGTCCAGCTCCACCAGGACCAGGTCCACCAGCCGGGCCAGCTGGGCCCGCAGCTGGTCCCGGATCAGGGGCCGGTCCAGGACCGACCGGAACATGCTGACCAGCTGAAACACACAGCAGACCAGACCAGATCAGACCAGACCAGACCAGACCAGACCAGACCAGACCAGACCAGACCAGACCAGACCAGATCAGACCAGATCAGACCAGACCAGACCAGACCAGACCAGATCAGACCAGACCAGATCAGACCAGACCAGACCAGACCAGACCAGACCAGACCAGATCAGACCAGACCAGACCAGACCAGACCAGACCAGACCAGACCAGACCAGACCAGACCAGACCAGACCAGACCAGACCAGACCAGACCAGACCAGACCAGACCAGACCAGACCAGACCAGATCAGACCAGACCAGACCAGACCAGATCAGACCAGACCAGACCAGACCAGATCAGACCAGACCAGACCAGACCAGACCAGACCAGACCAGACCAGACCAGATCAGACCAGACCAGACCAGACCAGACCAGACCAGACCAGACCAGACCAGATCAGACCAGACCAGACCAGACCAGATCAGACCAGACCAGATCAGACCAGATCAGATCAGACCAGATCAGACCAGATCAGACCAGACGTCAAACACAGACCTGGTTCTGGTTCAGCAGCAGAACCAGGTTGAATGTTGACATGACTTTCGAGGTGACAAACAACACAACACAACACAACACTGCTCTGTGACGACTTCAAGCACCAACTACTACTACGTGTCTCAGACTTATTGAACTTTTTGACATGAGGGCGAGTAGATAATGAGTGACATTTGAATTTTGAACTGTCCCTTTAATAAGCCCTGGCTGGTGGCCTGGGGGGCCACAGAGTCCAGTACCTTGGCTGCAGACAGCGAGGAGCTGCAGGTCTCCAGGGCCGCGGTCAGGACGGAGACCAGGCGCCGCTCCAGGTCCAGCACCTGCAGCTGGAACCGGTCCAGCTGCAGCTGGAAGTCCTGGGGGGAAGGAGGGGGGGAGGGGGGGGTCAGACAGGCCGTCAGACAGGAAGTAGCTCACGGGTCAGCTGACCTCACCTGGTCGTCGGCGTCAGTGGGGTCACGGCTCCACTCCGACAGCACGGTGACGTGACGCAGGAAGTCCTGGTGCAGGTCCTGGACCAGACCGGTCCACATGCTGCTGGCGCCCGCCACCACGGCCTGGTCCAGACGCCGCAGCTGCAGGCTGACGGACAGCGCCTCCTGCAGGGGGCGGGGCTTAACACCTCAGTCTGAGCCCTGCGTGTGTGTGTGTGTGTGTGTGTGTGTGTGTGTGTGTGTGTGTGTGTACCTGCAGGCCCTGCAGGCGCAGCAGGAACTGGTCCAGGTGGATGAAGACCAGGTGTGATGGGAAGTTCCAGCTCTGCAGACACACAGTGAAGCTGCTGTCACTTCCTGTTTTACTTTGAAAGGATCCCAGACTTCCCTCTGGGATCCGTGATGAGGTCCGACATTGGGAAGAGTTGGGAATTCAGACTCGGTAGCAGCGGCTCCGGTACCTGGTTCTGGAGGTCCAGCTGGGCCCGGGTCCGGCTGTAAGCCTCTCTGAAGCTCTGCAGAGTCCACATCACCAGGCCCACGTCCTCCAGGACCGGACCCGGGTCTGAGCCCAGACCGGCCAGGACCGCCGGGCCGCGCAGGAACTCCCTGCTCTGCAGAGACACACACACACACACACACACACACACACACACACACACACACACACACACACACACACACACACACACACAGACATTTTTATTTGATTTACACCGATGTGAGTCGTCACGCAGCGAGTCGCGATGCATCGTTACATCCCTAACACACACACACACAGACACACACTCAACAACAGACACACACACACAACAACAGACACACACTCAACAACAGACACACACACACACTCAACAACAGACACACACACACATACCCGGTGTATGAGCAGGTTGCAGAGCTCCTGCAGCAGAACCACCATCCTGGAGGGACGACAGTAGAACTGAGACCTGGTCCAGACCTGACGCACTTCCTCCAGCACACACTGCATCTGCTGCGCCAGCTGACACACACACACACACACACACACACACACAGGTGAGTTAGAGTGAGGTGATGATGTCAGCAGCGAGGTGATGATGTCATCAGACAGACCTGCTGGTACTGCAGCTGCTCCACCTGCTGCAGCTGCTGCTCCAGAGGCTGCAGCTTCTCACTCACGTCCTGAGCCTCCTCCACACCTGGACACACACACACACACACACACAGCAGCTCAAAGGTCAAAGGTCAAAGGTCACACTGTCCAACAGGTCAGAGGTCAGGTGACGCTACCTTCCTGGACGTCCCTGTAGATGTCCCTCAGCGTGGACCAGTACACGCTCTCTGTCCTCTGGACGATGGACGCCACCTGCTGTCCTCTGCTGCTCGTCAGCTGACCCCACAACAACAACAACAACAACAACAACAACAACAACAACAACACAAACACACTGGTGTCAGGTGACGGTGCAGCAACGTTCTGACACGTTTCATGATCAGAGAAACTGAGCGAGTTGTCTGGGGGGGGGCACACCTTCATGAACGGCCTATTTTAGAACTGTTTTCATATATAAGGCACCTGGTTTATAAAAGGCATAGAATAGAAGATACTACAGTGAAAGGTTTGACTGGCGTTGCGTTATCATCCACTAGATGGAGCTGTGATGAAGGAAACGTCAACACAACAGTCAGATAAAGTCAAACAGCAGCGATTTTATCACCAGTTTTATGATTAAACTCTGAACATCAGCACATGATGATCGACAGCAGGTTAAAGAGACCCAGCTCTGTAGAACAGGAGAGCCTGGTTTACACTCAACACCTCGCTGACTCACTAAACTGGCTTCACAGTCTTCTGTCTGTTTGACTCTCTCCCTGCCCGGCTTATCCATCGCTGCAGGGCGCGAGCCGGCCGTGGAGCTGCACGCCGCTGCACGCCGCTGCACGCCGCGGAGCTGCACGCCGCGGAGCTGCACGCCGCGGAGCTGCACGCCGCGGAGCTGCACGCCGCGGAGCTGCACGCCGTGGAGCTGCACGCCGTGGAGCTGCACGCCGCAGAGCTGCACGCCGCGGAGCTGCACGCCGCAGAGCATGCACGCCGCGGAGCTGCACGCCGTGGAGCTGCACGGCGCGGAGCTGCACGCTGCAGAGCACAGCTGTGATCTGGGAACTGGACCGGACTGGATCCACCATGGTGGATCTGGTTCCGTCTGGTTCTCCTGACCCACCTGGTTCTGGATGAAGAGCAGGTTCTTCAGTCGGTTCCTCCAGAAGTGGAACTCCTCAGCAGGAAGCGGCTTCAGTCCGTCCACCAGCGCCTGAGACGAGTCCTGCTGCAGGAACTCTGACACAAGCTCCGCCCACTCTATGATCATCCAATCACAGGCGTGGAGCAGCTTCAGGTCTGGTTCAGGCGTTCTGGAGGAGAAGAAGAGGAGGAGCTGTGAGCCAATCACATTCACCTGTCCACCTGTCCTCCTGTCCTCCTGTCCACCTGTCCTCCTGTCCTCCTGTCCACCTGTCCTCCTGTCCTCCTGTCCACCTGTCCTCCTGTCCACCTGTCTACCTGTCCACCTGTCCTCCTGTCCACCTGTCCACCTGTCCACCTGTCCTCCTGTCCTCCTGTCCACCTGTCCTCCTGTCCACCAGTCCACCTGTCTGTCCACCTGTCCACCAGTCCTCCTGTCCTCCTGTCTCCTGTCCACCAGTCCTCCTGTCCTCCTGTCCACCTGTCTACCTGTCCACCTGTCCTCCTGTCCACCTGTCCACCTGTCCACCTGTCCTCCTGTCCTCCTGTCCACCTGTCTCCTGTCCACCAGTCCTCCTGTCCTCCTGTCCTCCTGTCCACCAGTCCTCCTGTCCTCCTGTCTCCTGTCCACCAGTCCTCCTGTCCTCCTGTCCACCAGTCCTCCTGTCCTCCTGTCTCCTGTCCACCAGTCCTCCTGTCCTCCTGTCCACCTGTCCTCCTGTCCACCTGTCCTCCTGTCCTCCTGTCCACCTGTCCTCCTGTCTCCTGTCCACCTGTCCACCAGTCCTCCTGTCCACCAGTCCTCCTGTCTCCTGTCCACCAGTCCTCCTGTCCTCCTGTCTCCTGTCCACCAGTCCTCCTGTCCTCCTGTCCACCTGTCCTCCTGTCCTCCTGTCCTCCTGTCCACCTGTCCTCCTGTCCACCTGTCCACCTGTCCTCCTGTCCTCCTGTCTCCTGTCCACCAGTCCTCCTGTCCTCCTGTCCACCTGTCCTCCTGTCCTCCTGTCCTCCTGTCCACCTGTCCTCCTGTCCACCTGTCCACCTGTCCTCCTGTCCTCCTGTCCTCCTGTCCACCTGTCCTCCTGTCCTCCTGTCTCCTGTCCACCAGTCCTCCTGTCCACCTGTCCTCCTGTCCTCCTGTCCACCTGTCCTCCTGTCCTCCTGTCCTCCTGTCCACCTGTCCACCTGTCCTCCTGTCCTCCTGTCCTCCTGTCCACCTGTCCTCCTGTCCTCCTGTCCACCTGTCTACCTGTCCACCTGTCCTCCTGTCCACCTGTCCACCTGTCCACCTGTCCTCCTGTCCTCCTGTCCACCTGTCCACCTGTCCTCCTGTCCACCTGTCCACCTGTCTGTCCACCTGTCCACCTGTCCTCCTGTCCTCCTGTCCACCTGTCCACCTGTCCTCCTGTCCACCTGTCCTCCTGTCCACCTGTCCACCAGTCCTCCTGTCTCCTGTCCACCAGTCCTCCTGTCCTCCTGTCTCCTGTCCACCAGTCCTCCTGTCCACCAGTCCTCCTGTCCTCCTGTCCACCTGTCTCCTGTCCACCAGTCCTCCTGTCCTCCTGTCCACCAGTCCTCCTGTCCTCCTGTCCACCAGTCCTCCTGTCCTCCTGTCTCCTGTCCACCAGTCCTCCTGTCCTCCTGTCCACCAGTCCTCCTGTCCTCCTGTCTCCTGTCCACCAGTCCTCCTGTCCTCCTGTCCACCTGTCCTCCTGTCCACCTGTCCTCCTGTCCACCAGTCCTCCTGTCCTCCTGTCCACCTGTCCTCCTGTCTCCTGTCCACCTGTCCTCCTGTCCACCTGTCCACCTGTCCACCTGTCAGTCCTCCTGTCCACCTGTCCTCCTGTCCTCCTGTCCACCAGTCCTCCTGTCCACCAGTCCTCCTGTCTCCTGTCCACCAGTCCTCCTGTCCTCCTGTCTCCTGTCCACCAGTCCTCCTGTCCTCCTGTCCACCTGTCCTCCTGTCCTCCTGTCCACCTGTCCTCCTGTCCTCCTGTCCACCTGTCCTCCTGTCCACCTGTCCACCTGTCCTCCTGTCCTCCTGTCCACCTGTCCTCCAGTCCTCCTGTCTCCTGTCCTCCTGTCTCCTGTCCACCAGTCCTCCTGTCCTCCTGTCCACCTGTCCTCCTGTCCACCTGTCCACCTGTCCTCCTGTCCACCAGTCCTCCTGTCTCCTGTCCACCAGTCCTCCTGTCCTCCTGTCTCCTGTCCACCAGTCCTCCTGTCTCCTGTCCACCAGTCCTCCTGTCCTCCTGTCTCCTGTCCACCAGTCCTCCTGTCCTCCTGTCCACCTGTCCTCCTGTCCTCCTGTCTCCTGTCCACCAGTCCTCCTGTCCACCTGTCCACCTGTCCTCCAGTCCTCCTGTCTCCTGTCCACCAGTCCTCCTGTCCTCCTGTCTCCTGTCCACCAGTCCTCCTGTCCTCCTGTCCACCAGTCCTCCTGTCCTCCTGTCCACCAGTCCTCCTGTCCTCCTGTCTCCTGTCCACCAGTCCTCCTGTCCTCCTGTCCACCTGTCCTCCTGTCCACCTGTCCTCCTGTCCACCAGTCCTCCTGTCCTCCTGTCCACCTGTCCTCCTGTCTCCTGTCCACCTGTCCTCCTGTCCACCTGTCCACCTGTCCACCTGTCAGTCCTCCTGTCCACCTGTCCTCCTGTCCTCCTGTCCACCAGTCCTCCTGTCTCCTGTCCACCAGTCCTCCTGTCCTCCTGTCTCCTGTCCACCTGTCCTCCTGTCCACCAGTCCTCCTGTCTCCTGTCCACCAGTCCTCCTGTCCTCCTGTCTCCTGTCCACCAGTCCTCCTGTCTCCTGTCCACCAGTCCTCCTGTCCTCCTGTCCACCTGTCCTCCTGTCCACCTGTCCACCTGTCCTCCTGTCCACCAGTCCTCCTGTCTCCTGTCCACCAGTCCTCCTGTCCTCCTGTCTCCTGTCCACCAGTCCTCCTGTCTCCTGTCCACCAGTCCTCCTGTCCTCCTGTCTCCTGTCCACCAGTCCTCCTGTCCTCCTGTCCACCTGTCCTCCTGTCCTCCTGTCTCCTGTCCACCAGTCCTCCTGTCCACCTGTCCACCTGTCCTCCAGTCCTCCTGTCTCCTGTCCACCAGTCCTCCTGTCCTCCTGTCTCCTGTCCACCAGTCCTCCTGTCCTCCTGTCCACCTGTCCTCCTGTCCTCCTGTCTCCTGTCCACCAGTCCTCCTGTCCACCTGTCCTCCTGTCCACCAGTCCTCCTGTCTCCTGTCCACCAGTCCTCCTGTCCTCCTGTCTCCTGTCCACCAGTCCTCCTGTCTCCTGTCCACCAGTCCTCCTGTCCTCCTGTCTCCTGTCCACCAGTCCTCCTGTCCTCCTGTCCACCTGTCCTCCTGTCCTCCTGTCTCCTGTCCACCAGTCCTCCTGTCCTCCTGTCCACCAGTCCTCCTGTCCTCCTGTCCACCAGTCCTCCTGTCCTCCTGTCTCCTGTCCACCAGTCCTCCTGTCCTCCTGTCCACCTGTCCTCCTGTCCACCTGTCCTCCTGTCCACCAGTCCTCCTGTCCTCCTGTCCACCTGTCCTCCTGTCTCCTGTCCACCTGTCCTCCTGTCCACCTGTCCACCTGTCCTCCAGTCCTCCTGTCCACCTGTCCACCTGTCAGTCCTCCTGTCCACCTGTCCTCCTGTCCTCCTGTCCACCAGTCCTCCTGTCTCCTGTCCACCAGTCCTCCTGTCCTCCTGTCTCCTGTCCACCTGTCCTCCTGTCCACCAGTCCTCCTGTCTCCTGTCCACCAGTCCTCCTGTCCTCCTGTCTCCTGTCCACCAGTCCTCCTGTCTCCTGTCCACCAGTCCTCCTGTCCTCCTGTCTCCTGTCCACCAGTCCTCCTGTCTCCTGTCCACCAGTCCTCCTGTCCTCCTGTCCACCTGTCCTCCTGTCCTCCTGTCCTCCTGTCCACCTGTCCTCCTGTCCTCCTGTCTCCTGTCCACCAGTCCTCCTGTCCTCCTGTCCTCCTGTCTCCTGTCCACCAGTCCTCCTGTCTCCTGTCCACCAGTCCTCCTGTCCTCCTGTCTCCTGTCCACCAGTCCTCCTGTCCTCCTGTCCACCAGTCCTCCTGTCCTCCTGTTCACCTGTCCTCCTGTCCTCCTGTCTCCTGTCCACCAGTCCTCCTGTCCTCCTGTCCACCTGTCCTCCTGTCCACCTGTCCTCCTGTCCACCAGTCCTCCTGTCCTCCTGTCCACCTGTCCTCCTGTCTCCTGTCCACCTGTCCTCCTGTCCACCTGTCCACCTGTCCACCTGTCAGTCCTCCTGTCCACCTGTCCTCCTGTCCTCCTGTCCACCAGTCCTCCTGTCTCCTGTCCACCAGTCCTCCTGTCCTCCTGTCTCCTGTCCACCAGTCCTCCTGTCCTCCTGTCCTCCTGTCCTCCTGTCCACCTGTCCTCCTGTCCTCCTGTCCACCTGTCTACCTGTCCACCTGTCCTCCTGTCCACCTGTCCACCTGTCCACCTGTCCTCCTGTCCTCCTGTCCACCTGTCCACCTGTCCTCCTGTCCACCAGTCCACCTGTCTGTCCACCTGTCCACCTGTCCTCCTGTCCTCCTGTCCACCTGTCCACCTGTCCTCCTGTCCACCTGTCCTCCTGTCCACCTGTCCACCAGTCCTCCTGTCTCCTGTCCACCAGTCCTCCTGTCCTCCTGTCTCCTGTCCACCAGTCCTCCTGTCCTCCTGTCCACCAGTCCTCCTGTCCTCCTGTCCACCTGTCTCCTGTCCACCAGTCCTCCTGTCCTCCTGTCCACCAGTCCTCCTGTCCTCCTGTCCACCAGTCCTCCTGTCCTCCTGTCTCCTGTCCACCAGTCCTCCTGTCCTCCTGTCCACCAGTCCTCCTGTCCTCCTGTCTCCTGTCCACCAGTCCTCCTGTCCTCCTGTCCACCTGTCCTCCTGTCCACCTGTCCTCCTGTCCACCAGTCCTCCTGTCCTCCTGTCCACCTGTCCTCCTGTCTCCTGTCCACCTGTCCTCCTGTCCACCTGTCCACCTGTCAGTCCTCCTGTCCACCTGTCCTCCTGAACTCCTGTCCACCAGTCCTCCTGTCCACCAGTCCTCCTGTCTCCTGTCCACCAGTCCTCCTGTCCTCCTGTCTCCTGTCCACCAGTCCTCCTGTCCTCCTGTCCACCTGTCCACCTGTCCTCCTGTCCACCTGTCCTCCTGTCCTCCTGTCCACCTGTCCTCCTGTCCACCTGTCCTCCAGTCCTCCTGTCTCCTGTCCTCCTGTCTCCTGTCCACCAGTCCTCCTGTCCTCCTGTCCACCTGTCCTCCTGTCCACCTGTCCACCTGTCCTCCTGTCCACCAGTCCTCCTGTCTCCTGTCCACCAGTCCTCCTGTCCTCCTGTCTCCTGTCCACCAGTCCTCCTGTCTCCTGTCCACCAGTCCTCCTGTCCTCCTGTCTCCTGTCCACCAGTCCTCCTGTCCTCCTGTCCACCTGTCCTCCTGTCCTCCTGTCTCCTGTCCACCAGTCCTCCTGTCCACCTGTCCTCCAGTCCTCCTGTCTCCTGTCCACCAGTCCTCCTGTCCTCCTGTCTCCTGTCCACCAGTCCTCCTGTCCACCAGTCCTCCTGTCCTCCTGTCCACCAGTCCTCCTGTCCTCCTGTCTCCTGTCCACCAGTCCTCCTGTCCTCCTGTCCACCTGTCCTCCTGTCCACCTGTCCTCCTGTCCACCAGTCCTCCTGTCCTCCTGTCCACCTGTCCTCCTGTCTCCTGTCCACCTGTCCTCCTGTCCACCTGTCCACCTGTCCACCTGTCAGTCCTCCTGTCCACCTGTCCTCCTGTCCTCCTGTCCACCAGTCCTCCTGTCTCCTGTCCACCAGTCCTCCTGTCCTCCTGTCTCCTGTCCACCAGTCCTCCTGTCCTCCTGTCCACCTGTCCACCTGTCCTCCTGTCCTCCTGTCCACCTGTCCTCCTGTCCTCCTGTCCACCTGTCCTCCTGTCCACCTGTCCACCTGTCCTCCTGTCCTCCTGTCCACCTGTCCTCCAGTCCTCCTGTCTCCTGTCCTCCTGTCTCCTGTCCACCAGTCCTCCTGTCCTCCTGTCCACCTGTCCTCCTGTCCACCTGTCCACCTGTCCTCCTGTCCACCAGTCCTCCTGTCTCCTGTCCACCAGTCCTCCTGTCCTCCTGTCTCCTGTCCACCAGTCCTCCTGTCTCCTGTCCACCAGTCCTCCTGTCCTCCTGTCTCCTGTCCACCAGTCCTCCTGTCTCCTGTCCACCAGTCCTCCTGTCCTCCTGTCCACCTGTCCTCCTGTCCTCCTGTCCTCCTGTCCACCTGTCCTCCTGTCCTCCTGTCTCCTGTCCACCAGTCCTCCTGTCCTCCTGTCCTCCTGTCTCCTGTCCACCAGTCCTCCTGTCTCCTGTCCACCAGTCCTCCTGTCCTCCTGTCTCCTGTCCACCAGTCCTCCTGTCCTCCTGTCCACCAGTCCTCCTGTCCTCCTGTCCACCAGTCCTCCTGTCCTCCTGTCTCCTGTCCACCAGTCCTCCTGTCCTCCTGTCCACCTGTCCTCCTGTCCACCTGTCCTCCTGTCCACCAGTCCTCCTGTCCTCCTGTCCACCTGTCCTCCTGTCTCCTGTCCACCTGTCCTCCTGTCCACCTGTCCACCTGTCCACCTGTCAGTCCTCCTGTCCACCTGTCCTCCTGTCCTCCTGTCCACCAGTCCTCCTGTCTCCTGTCCACCAGTCCTCCTGTCCTCCTGTCTCCTGTCCACCAGTCCTCCTGTCCTCCTGTCCACCTGTCCACCTGTCCTCCTGTCCTCCTGTCCACCTGTCCTCCTGTCCTCCTGTCCACCTGTCCTCCTGTCCACCTGTCCACCTGTCCTCCTGTCCTCCTGTCCACCTGTCCTCCAGTCCTCCTGTCTCCTGTCCTCCTGTCTCCTGTCCACCAGTCCTCCTGTCCTCCTGTCCACCTGTCCTCCTGTCCACCTGTCCACCTGTCCTCCTGTCCACCAGTCCTCCTGTCTCCTGTCCACCAGTCCTCCTGTCCTCCTGTCTCCTGTCCACCAGTCCTCCTGTCTCCTGTCCACCAGTCCTCCTGTCCTCCTGTCTCCTGTCCACCAGTCCTCCTGTCTCCTGTCCACCAGTCCTCCTGTCCTCCTGTCCACCTGTCCTCCTGTCCTCCTGTCCTCCTGTCCACCTGTCCTCCTGTCCTCCTGTCTCCTGTCCACCAGTCCTCCTGTCCTCCTGTCCTCCTGTCTCCTGTCCACCAGTCCTCCTGTCTCCTGTCCACCAGTCCTCCTGTCCACCTGTCCTCCTGTCCACCTGTCCTCCTGTCCACCTGTCCTCCTGTCCTCCTGTCCACCTGTCCTCCTGTCCTCCTGTCCACCTGTCCTCCTGTCCTCCTGTCCTCCTGTCCTCCTGTCCTCCTGTCCTCCTGTCCACCTGTCCTCCTGTCCTCCTGTCCACCTGTCCTCCTGTCCTCCTGTCCACCTGTCCTCCTGTCCTCCTGTCCTCCTGTCCTCCTGTCCTCCTGTCCACCTGTCCTCCTGTCCTCCTGTCCTCCTGTCCTCCTGTCCTCCTGTCCTCCTGTCCACCTGTCCTCCTGTCCTCCTGTCCACCTGTCCTCCTGTAGGACGTACCCTTGGTCAGCCTGGTCCGGTTGGGGCAGGAAGGTGTGTCCTTGGATCTGAGCCTTCATCACCAGCACCTCGTTCCTCTGCTGCTCCATGGCCCTCAGAGCTTTGTCGGCCACACCTGCCACCCACTCGCTGCTGCTATCCAGGTTGCTAAGCAACGGGCAGGTCACCTGAGGAGAGACAGGACACAGGTGAGAAGTCAACTAAAGCCTGAATGACCCACAGGTCGTCTTAGCCAGGTTGAAATGTTTAGTTCATTTATGCTAAAAACCCGTGGATGTGAACGTGTTGCTGTTTGACAACAAGGTCACGGCCGCTGGACCTTTACAATAGAAACATGTGTATGAACATGTGAACTGTCTGAATAGCTCAGTACTGAATGCAGGGTATGTTGACATGGTACTACAGTAGGCCTAGTGTTATGAACGGCAGGGGCCCTGGTTTGGACCTGAGGCTGTTTATCAGGAACTAACCAGGTCACTCAGCTGTTGCTGCAGGAACTCAGCGTTGAAGAATGAAAAGCCTTTATCTCATCACGGCCATCCTAATTAAAAGCTCTAACACGTTGCAGCCAACGGCCACAGGCCTTCATCAGGGCTGATGCAAAATGGCCGCCAATATATAACCTCCTATCTACCTTATTATTCACGGATTCATGGAGGTCTGGGTCCAGCACTCTTGATGTGATAATATTATTATAGCATTCCATAATTGCAATCAAAACAGAATTTAACGATGACAATTGTTGCTCTATTTATTTAAGATGATATATTTAAAAGTAGCGCAATGTAGAGCTGTCTGGATTTTTCTTTTTATTACGCAGCATCCTCTCTTCAACACGTTGCTTCAGAGCATGAAAATGCTCGGGTCACATGCTTCATCTGGGACCGGGGCTTTAGGGTTCAGCATGGTCAGAATACAAATTGTGGTGTTTACAGAGACATTCCCATTTAAACAGACATGAAATATGAACAATACAAAATATACAAGCAACACAAGAGAACATTTCAAACTCTATCATCACATGAGATAATAAGAGTCAGACCCCCGCCCTGAAACAAGGAGGTTTCCCCAGACTAAACCTGGTCTAACTCAGGACCTGGTCTAACTCTGGACCTGGTCTAACTCTGGCCCCGCCCCCAGGAGGTTTCCCCAGACTAAACCCGGTCTAACTCTGGACCAGGTCTAACTCTGGCCCCGGTCTAACTCTGGACCTGGTCTAACTCTGGACCAGGTCTAACTCTGGCCCCGGTCTAACTCTGGACCTGGTCTAACTCTGGCCCCGCCCCCAGGAGGTTTCCCCAGACTAAACCTGGTCTAACTCTGGACCTGGTCTAACTCTGGACCAGGTCTAACTCTGGACCTGGTCTAACTCTGGACCTGGTCTAACTCTGGCCCCGCCCCCAGGAGGTTTCCCCAGACTAAACCTGGTCTAACTCTGGACCTGGTCTAACTCTGGACCTGGTCTAACTCTGGCCCCGCCCTCAGGAGGTTTCCCCAGACTACATGTCTCCTATGTAGATTCTGTCTGGTTATCTGTAAATGAATGAATGAACGACTGTCTAACACCTTCTGTCTCCCTGACTGAGACGTCGTAGGTCTGACGGTCTGGGGACGGGCAGTGAAAAGGTCTAGGTGGCTCATTGTCATGTGAAAAGACCCCCCATGGTCAACAGGTCCCCAGACGGGAAGAGCGTTTATATGTAAATAGCAGTGTGGAGCTGCTCTAGGAAAGAGCAGGAAGCTCACTCTGAGTTGATCTGTTTACCAGAGCCCATGGTGAATATTGATACTATTGATACTAGTTTGTTCACATCACAATAAACTGGAATAGAAGGTTAACGCTTCTTTTCTTTTTGTTCTAAATAGTTCAGAATCTGTTATTGGATATTTATTTGGTCTTTGGTTATATGGTCATTTTCATTTGGTAACATTCACAGCCTTAACCTCTGAGTTGAATAGAAAAGATCTTTTAACTATTGAGTTATATTTTATGACCTCTGAATATCTGCACCAGGCATCAGGGCTGGTCCATGGTAACAAGTTCACTGAGTGGGTTTAATAATCTACCAGATGTCTTAACAATAAAACTTAATTCTTAAAGGGTTTACATTTTAAATAAATGATTGATTAACTTTTAATTCCCATCGATATTTAAGAGTAAAGTTGTTTTTAAAGTGAGTCAGATTAGACAAGGCAAGCCAGTTTTATTTGTAGGCTATAGCCCGTTTTTCACCAACAGTTTGTCTCAAAGGGCTTCACATGACATGGTAACAACATCCTGTTAGACCCTCACATCCACTGAGGAAAACTCAACCTCATCGTTGTCTGGTCTCCTGGTCATGTGGACTAATGTGGACTAATGTGGACTAATGTGGACTAATGTAAGGCCTCATCCTCAGGCCTGTTTGTGCTGGTTAGTTCATAGACAGGAGGTTAGGGTGAGGTCCAGGTAATTGGACATATTTGAACTTTTTATTTAAAAAAAAGAAAAGTAAGGCAAAAGTTTGGTTGGACAGGTAGCTGCTCACCTGCTCAGTGACGTGGACCACCGAGTCCAGGACGTCCTGTCCCCGGACCTCCTGCAGGACCAGCGTGTCCCTGCAGTTCTCCTTGGTCACGGCCTCCCTGCCGGCCTTGGACACGCAGACCACCTTGAGTCTGGATCCGTGGGGGAAGTCCAGGCTGACGGACAGGCCGAGGTCCGGGTCCTGGCTCAGGAACAGCTGGCTGTCCTCCAGGCCGGAGAAGAACCTGTTGAACACCGCCATGTTGTCTTCCTGCGAGGCGAAGTCCCGCCATCGGTCCTGGTCCTGGTTCTGGTCCTGGTCCTGGTCCTGGTTCTGGTCCAGTCTCAGGCTTTGGGTCGTGAATCTGCCGACAGGATCCATCCGCTCGTCTCTAGCCTCCATCTTTACCTCTGTAATAAACAACTAAACAACAACAATAACAACCTCAGTGAAAACGACCACAAACTGTCGCGATAAAAACTGTTTACGTCTGAAACACCCAACGGCTCTGCTAACGGTCCAGTTTCTAACGGCTCAGTTTGAATTTTAACGGCTCCGTTTCTCACGGTTGTTTACGGTCAGTGACGTGGTGCCTTCACGGACTCTCCTCCGGTGTTGTTAAATCAAAGGCCGCCTGTAGATGTAAAGGCATAATAGTTATGTTTATTCACCATTTAAACAAAACAAGAATATTAGTTTGTTCAACAGTCTATGGTTACTGGAGGGTTTTTTTCTTTCCAGTGTCTCACTTCACTCTCACTCTTCGTGATATAAAATCAATCTCCGATGTTTCATGGTCACAGTCTTAGAAACGAGTCACACAGTTAATTTATTTTATTTTATTTATTTATTTACAGATGTTTCGCTAAACTCGTGGTGTTTTTCCTCAGGCCAGTTGTTTGAATCACGAGCCTTTTCTAAACCACACCAACAAAGAAGAAGAAGACGCTCGGTGATTGGCCCAGGGGCTGAGAAGACACGCTGTGATTGGTCATCAGACTGTGTAAAGACGCGCTGTGATTGGCCAGCAGGCTGTATTTAGCCATCATGGCGGTGGCCCGTCGGTCCTGCTTGACGCTGGAGCTTGAACATGGAGCAGCTCAGAGGAGGAGGGCTAGGACCCGGACTAGGACCCGGACCAGGACCAGGATCGGGACCGGGGAGAGGTGTCGGCCGGTCTGTGGCTGCAGGCCGGCGGTCTGTGAGTCTCCTCCCGACCGAGAGACCGGAGCGTTAGCACCGAGCTAACAGGCTAACAGTGGGAGCTGGACCGAGAGGCTCCACGAGCGCAGACCGGCAGCTCCTGTTTCCCGCGCTGCGGGTTTGATTCCTACGAAGCCGGTGAGAAATGCTATTCATCATCTACAATGTTACCATGGTTACATCTGTCTAGTCTTATCGGTCATCAACAAGAGATTACGGGATAGTGCCGAAGCGGAAGTAAGTTAGCCCCATGGGTCCTCAATTCGGAAAAGTCTCCATAGGTCTGAATGGAAGACCAGATTTATTCCGTGATCCGTTTGAATTGTAGCATGAGAAAACACTCTGTCCTCTAACTGTTAAAAACATCACGTTACATGAAGAGAAATCAGCAGTTTATCGTAAAACGGCAACAGAAGAATGTATTCTGTGTGACGACGCTCTACGGACTACAAATCTGGTGTCCCACTAAAAATACGTCACCAACTGACACGGTAAACGGCGGCATATGGTGTGTGACGTCACCTACGCCACTTGTAGTCTTTCTAGTTACAGATTCTTCAGAGTTTTATTTTACAACAGGTTTACAACAAACTGCTGATTTCTCTTGATGAAACGTGATGTTTTTAACACATTGTTTTCTCATGGCACAATTCAAACAGATCATGAAATAAATCTTGGTCTTCCATTCATATGTATGGAGACTTTGTTCTAATGGAGGACCCATGGGGCTACTTCCACTTCGGCACTCTATTGTAAAGCTCTCTCTCCTCAACAATGACGTGGGCTCCAAATATGGTCATTTCCTCTGATTTCATTACTACAAACATGGAGACATCAGGTGTTTTAGGGCTGGTGACAGGATTTTCTCATTTACAGAGTGATAAACAGAGATATCCACAATCCTCCTCTGGAAAACTAAAGACTCTGTCAACAAAATAAAGTAGGTTATCCACTGTTCAGGTTTCTGTTCTGGGAATGTATGCAGATTAGTTCATATTAAATTATAACTGTTGACCCTGTTCAGCTGTAGCGTCTCGGCGTGAAGAGCAGCTGGTGGAGCTTCCTGTCATGTGACCAAACCAGGAAGTCAGTGAACCTGTGTATTAACCTGTCATGTTCCTCCTCCACAGGACCTGGTCTAACTCTGGCCCTGCCCCCAGGACCTGGTCTAACTCTGGCCCCGCCCCCAGGACCTGGTCTAACTCTGGCCCCGCCCCCAGGCTCCGGACCGACAGGTGAGACCCAGAGCCTCCAGGTGTGTTGACCTGCTGCTCCTGAAAGTGATGACATGAAAGGCCGACTGAAGCCCCGCCCCCAGCAGTCTGTTCACAGAGGGGGGGCCGTGACAAAACCGGACTGAAGCGTATTCTGAGTCAGGATCAGTTCACCTGTCGCTAGGTGAGTCTCCACCTGCTCCTCACTAACGCTGCTCTCTGATTGGCTCCTACAGGACCCCCCCCCCCCGGTGACCTGCAGGAGACCAGACGTGGAGCGTCCAGGTGGCGGTGAGTGTCGTCAGCTGACCAGTTACATGATGATGTCACAGAGTGGGCGGGGCTAGTGTCTGCTGGGTGGTGATGTCACAGAGTGGGCGGGGCTAGTGTCTGCTGGGACATGATGTAAACAAAGAGTGGGCGCTAATATCTCAGGCAGTGAGTTCTCAGAGGGGGCGCTAGTGACAAAGACCGGGTGGTGATGTCCCACAGCAGCCCGGCTCACGTGACTGGACCAGTAGAGACCGATAGGGACCAGTAGAACCTGTGAGGACCGATGGGGACCAGTAGAGACCAGTAGAACCTGTGAGGACCGATGGGGACCAGTAGAACCTGTGGGGACCGATAGGGACCAGTAGAACCAGTGGGGACCGATGGGGACCAGTAGAACCTGTGAGGACCGATGGGGACCAGTAGAACCTGTGGGGACCGATGGGGACCAGTAGAACCTGTGAGGGGTGGGGATGTCACAGAGTGGGGACCGATGGGGACCAGTGTCTGCTGGGGGTGATGGGACCAGTAGGGGCAGGGACCAGTAGTCTGCTGGGGGTGGGGATGTCACAGAGTGGGGACCGATGGGGCAGTAGTGTCTGAGGACCGATGGGTGGTAGAATGTGGGGACCGATGGGGACAGAGGGGCTAGTGTCTGCTGGGACATGATGGTAAACAAATGGGGAGGTAGAACCTGTGGGGACCGATGGGGACCAGTAGAACCTGTGGGGACCGATGGGGACCAGTAGGGACCGCCAGGGACCAGTAGAACCTGTGGGGACCGATGGGGACCAGTAGAACCTGTGGGGACCGATGGGGACCAGTAGGGACCGCCAGGGACCAGTAGAACCTGTGGGGACCGATAGGGACCAGTAGAACCTGTGGGGACCAGTAGAGACCAGTAGAGACTTGTGGGGACCAGTAGAACCTGTGGGGACTGATGGGGACCAGTAGAGACCAGTAGAGACTTGTGGGGACCAGTAGAACCTGTGGGGACTGATGGGGACCAGTAGAGACCAGTAGAGACTTGTGGGGACCAGTAGGGACCAGTAGAACCAGTCCAGCCCAGGTTCAGGGTGTTGGTGATGATTCTGTTTAATGACGTTGACCCTGAACCTGTCTCTTCTGTCCTCAGGTGAGACGCTGGAGGACGTCCCCGTCCCCTGAACTGGTCTGCTGTCTGGGACCTCCAGGGCCTCCAGGTGACCTGCAGGAGACCAGACAAAGTTGTAAAAGCCTGTAGAGGACACGTGGATCAGACTGTAGCAGGTCTAGAGAACCAGTCTGTCTTCAGCAACACTTCCTGTCGTCATCACACCATCTTTATGTTTATGAGACGTTCTGTTGTTAATAAAGTTGTTTGTTCACTCAGTCGTCCTGTCGTCGTCTTTTCAACAACTACTGAGTCCACAAGGTCTGAGATGATGATGATGATGATGATGATGATGAAGATAACGTTGTCCTCTCTGCGGACGAGGACATGAACGTCTCTTCTGACTCTAGAGCTTCGTTTGGTGCTAAATATTAAACTAAGGTTCACCAGACTCATGTTGTTCTTTGACTTAAAGGTCTGGTCTGGACTGGTCTGGTCTGGTCTGGACTGGTCTGGTCTGGTCTGATCTGGACTGGTCTGGTCTGGACTGGACCTGGACTGGTCCTGTTGGATTAATGTTGTTGAAGACATTAGAATGAAGTCCTGTAGATCTGGTCCTAGAGGCATCGTAGCTGTGGTACATAGATTTACTGTTAGTAGAGGAACTAGTAGTGGTTCTGGTGGTTCCCAGCAGAACTAGTAGTGGTTCTGGTGGTTCCCAGCAGAACCAGTAGTGGTTCTGGTGGTTCCCAGCAGAAATGTTTATTTCCCAGCAGAACAGTTTTCTGGTGGTTTCCTAGTAGTTTCTGTTTAGTTTTCTTTTAGTTTATTAATGATGAACAGATGAACTGGTCAGAGTCTGAAGGACGTCTAAATCAATGGTTACTGGTCTAGGAGACGTCCAGAGGTCCATCTGACCAGGCTGAGACTGAAGACAAAGACAGTCCAGCTGCTGTCCATTAAAAAAAATATTAAGTCTGTTTTTATTGCACAAGATTTGCACCGACAGGAAGAACTGAGACCGGGAGCTAACGCTCAGTTCAAAATTCAAATGTCACTCATTATCTACTCACCCTCATGTCAAAAAGTTCAATAAGTCTGAGACGCCGGAGCTTCTGCTGCAGACCAGCTGATCATATACTGTAGATATCAGAGGGACATCACAGACCAGCAGGATGGAGGGATCTGAATGTTTGTTATATGGACAAATCCTGCTGCATGGACCCCCCGTAACTCAGAGAAGGAACGGAGGACTCTGAAAACTCTCCAGCTCTTAGTCCACATGAGGGGGAGGAGATGATAGAGAAAGTTGAATTTTGGGTGAACTATCCCTTTAAATTTCCTTGAGATACCCTTTAACTGGTCCACTGCTGAATCAGAGTGATGATGTCACAGGTGTGTCCAGGTGTGTCCATGTCAGGGACAGTCATGTGACTCAAAGGTTTGTGGAGGAGCCAATCAGGGAGGAGGAGGGCGGGGCTTTGATCTGGTAGGGACTCTGTGTGTAGTTGTTGTGTAGTTGTGTTTCCCTTTTCGGGGCTTCCTGATCTGGTAGGGACTCTGTGTGTAGTTGTTGTGTAGTTGTGTTTCCCTTTTCTCTTCGCTCTCCTAGTTATAAACAGCAGGAGGTGTGTGTGTGTGTGTGTGTGTGTGTGTGTGTGTGTGTGTGTGTGACCTCTCCCCCGGAAGTCCACCTCTGCAGCTGAACTAGTTGCTGCTCGGCTCTCGGACTCTTCTGTCTCAACTTTACCCAGACCGGGACCGGGACCGGGACTCGGACCTGGACCCTGCTGCAGCGGAGCCTCCGGGATGGACAGCGACACCCCGGCCCCGGTAAGGCTGCCCCCCCCCCGGTCCCTCCAGCCGGAGACAGAGACAGAGACACCGTTAGCCCCGTTAGCCCCGCGGAGCTAACACGGCTAGCGGAGGAAACACTCCATTCAAACAGCGGCGGTGACGTCACAGCCCGAGCCCGCTGACGTCACTGCTCCAGTCAGCCTCACAGACAGACAGACAGAGACAAACAGAGGGACAGGTGAAGGCAGACAGACACATAGAGACAGGTGAAGACAGACAGAGACAGGTGAGTCCCACAACAACAACAACAACAACAACAACAACAACAGCAGAGCCGCTGTAACTCGTGGCAATGAGGTGATGAAGGTGAAGGAGAGTCTTCCTCACAGAGTTGATGTGTCTGTGATGTCATGTGGTTGCCAGGACAACCTGTGATGTCATGTGACAGACTGACCAGGTGGGTGTGGTTGCTGGGACAACCTGTGATGTCATGTGACAGGCTGACCGGGTGGTTGTGGTTGCCAGGACAACCTGTGATGTCATGTGACAGGCTGACCGGGTGGTTGTGGTTGCCAGGACAACCTGTGATGTCATGTTGTGGTTCCAGGACGGAGCGGTCCGGATCAAGGCGGAGCCGGAAGGAGACGTGGAGATCCAGTCGTATCCGGTCCTCAGGAAGCTGTCCATCAAGCTGACGGACTGCAGGGCGTGGCTGGAGGGGCGGGACTTCCTGTCTCTAGGTACAGCACCGTCTTTACATCCCATAATGTCAGCAGCTCATCACGGGCTGGGTCTCTGACGCTGCAGACCCTCTGGTTCCTGAGGGTCCAGCTGATGTGGAACAATGTGGGAGGGGTTTAATCATTTATTTAAAGGGACATTCTGCGCTTGTATATTTTTCCTGCTGCATTCACCTGCAGACGGCAGACTGTCCGACTGCACCTGAACGCAGCATCAGAGAACGCTCCATGACCTCTGCCCCCTCCTCCTCCAGGTAACTGCCCCCACCTGTGGGCCCCCCGCCCGGCGCCGCCCCGCTCCACCAACACGGGCAGGAAGATGGTGTACTGCAGCGAGTGTAAGAAGGGCTTCTACAAGCGCTCCCACCTGGAGGCCCACCTGAGGACCCACCAGGGCCTGCAGCCCAACCAGTGCTGGACGTGTGGGAAGACCTACCCCACCCTGATGAGCCTGGTGCTGCACCAGCAGATCCACCAGCGCCAGGAGCCGTACCGCTGCTCCTACTGCCACAAGACCTTCGCCCTCAAGCGCGACTGGAAGACCCACCACCGCACGCACTCCGGCACCAAGCCCTGCAAGTGCTGGTTCTGCGGCGACGGCTTCGACCGGCAGGAGGAGCTGACGCTGCACCTGGACCGCCACCGGGGGGAGAAGTGCTACCGCTGCAAGGTCTGCGACAAGATGTTCGTGTCCTACCAGGGCTTCAACTTCCACCGCAAGTCGCACAAGAACCAGAAGCTGCTGCCGTGCGCCAAGTGCAGCAAGAGCTTCAGCAACCCGCAGAGCCTGAAGCTGCACCAGGTCACGCACTCCAACAGGAAGCCGCACAAGTGCCCCACCTGCGGCAAGGGCTTCAAGCTGCAGAGCGGCCTGCACTGCCACCAGCGCACGCACGACGACGTCAAGGACTACCACTGCGCCGAGTGCGGGAAGTGCTTCTCCAGCCTGCAGGGCCTGAAGCTGCACAACCGCACGCACACCGGCCTCAAGCCCTACGGCTGCTCCGAGTGCGGCAAGAGGTTCACGCAGTCGCCACACCTCAAGTCCCACATGGTCACCCACACCGGGGAGCGCCCCTTCCTCTGCACCACCTGCGGCAAGAGGTTCGTTCATTCATTCATTCATTCATTCATTCATTCATTCATTCATTCATTCATTCATTCATTCATCCATTTATTTATTCATTCATTTATCAAAATCTTTCATTTCTGTCAAAACTAGGACTTTAAAAATCAACTTGTTTTTGAAATGAGTAGAAAAATCTGTATCTTGTAGTTGATTAAAGGGATACGGCAACATTTTTTTAACAGGAAGTGCGTTGGTCACAACAGCTAGCTTGAGTAGCGCCGAATCCGTCCCAACAAAATAGTAAACAGTTGGTATTTAGACAAATTAACGACACACTGCTGATCTAAACGGCTACTTTCTCTCCTAAACATGTTTGAAATGTTGATAAAGTGATATATTTACAGAGTTTAGAGCTAAAATGAAATCAGCTTCTGATGCTGATTTCAGCTCAGGTAGGAGGCAGGCTAACACTACCCATACACTTCCAGTGTTTGAGCTAAGCTAAGGCTAACACTACCCATACACTTCCAGTGTTTGAGCTAAGCTAAGGCTAACACTACCCATACACTTCCAGTGTTTGAGCTAAGCTAAGGCTAACACTACCCATACACTTCCAGTGTTTGAGCTAAGCTAAGGCTAACACTACCCATACACTTCCAGTGTTTGAGCTAAGCTAAGGCTAACACTACCCATACACTTCCAGTGTTTGAGCTAAGCTAAGGCTAACACTACCCATACACTTCCAGTGTTTGAGCTGAGCTAAGGCTAACACTACCCATACACTTCCAGTGTTTGAGCTAAGCTAAGGCTAACACTACCCATACACTTCCAGTGTTTGAGCTAAGCTAAGGCTAACACTACCCATAAACTTCCAGTGTTTGAGCTAAGCTAAGGCTAACACTACCCATAGACTTCCAGTGTTTGAGCTAAGCTAAGGCTAACACTACCCATACACTTCCAGTGTTTGAGCTAAGCTAAGGCTAACACTACCCATACACTTCCAGTGTTTGAGCTAAGCTAAGGCTAACACTACCCACACACTTCCAGTGTTTGAGCTAAGCTAATTAGCTACTTTAGGTGGAGGCAGGCTAACACTACCCATACACTTCCAGTGTTTGAGCTAAGCTAATTAGCTACTTTAGGTGGAGGCAGGCTAACACTACCCATACACTTCCAGTGTTTGAGCTAAGCTAATTAGCTACTTTAGGTGGAGGCAGGCTAACACCACTCATACACTTCCAGTGTTTGAGCTAAGCTAAGGCTACCACTACCCATACACTTCCAGTGTTTGAGCTAAGCTAATTAGCTACTTTAGGTGGAGGCAGGCTAACACTACCCATACACTTCCAGTGTTTGAGCTAAGCTAATTAGCTACTTTAGGTGGAGGCAGGCTAACAGTTCTACACTTCCAGTGTTTGAGCTTAATTAGCTACACAGTGGAAAGGATGGTGTCTATCTGCTGGTCATGGACTCGGGACTGAGGCAAGACATGGAAAAAGGAAATGTTGGCGTATCCCTTTAAGTCGTGTAGTTGGAGGATCTCTGCATTGATGAACAGCTGGTTGTGTGTCTCTGTCCTGGTGCAGGACTCACTCCTGGCCGACTCCTGGATAATTACCCCTCTTCCATGATTTACCCCTAACCCTGGTGTATTTCTGCCCCTCCCCTCAGGTTCACCCAGTCGTCCCACCTGAGGTCTCACATCACGCTGTTCCACGTGGGCGAGAAGCCGTTCAGCTGCGAGGACTGCGGGAAGAGCTTCACCATCGCCCACTACCTGAAGATGCACCGTCTGAGCCACACCAAGGAGAAGCTGTACCAGTGCTCGTACTGCGAGAAGTCCTTCTCCTACCACAACTCCTGGAGGGCCCACGAGCGCATCCACACCGGCGAGCGCCCCTTCAGCTGCCGGGACTGCGGCCAGAGCTTTATCACGTCGGGCTCGCTGCTCAGCCACCAGCGCTCCAAACACACGGGCGAGAAGAGCCACTACTGCATCACCTGCGGCGAGTTCTTCTTCACCAGCTCGCTGCTGCGCGTGCACCAGCTGGACCACACGGGGGAGCGGCCGCACGCCTGCAGCTGCGGCAAGACCTTCAAGACCAAAGGCGTGCTGCGCTACCACCTCAAGAGGTTCACCGACCACCAGCCGGCCCAGGCCCAGGCCTAGGCAGGAACACGCTTTAAAGGGACAGGTCACCCACAATTTTGGGTGAACTATCCCTTTTAAAACACTAAGAAACTTAGCGACTCTGTGTGACATCACTCCCTGATGATGTCACGCTCTCTGATGTCCCTCCAGAATAAAAGCTCCAGACGAACTCAGAGGCTGTTCTGAGGCCAGAGCTGTTGCTGCTGCTGCTGTGGGTCAACGTGTCCATCAGCTGATCACAGTCCTGACAGCTGATTGGACAGGTCACTTTTTAATCACTCATTCACTTTTTCTTTGTGTCATGAAGAACTGTTGAAAGATGCTTTAACAGCAACACTAACACACACACACACACACACACACACACACTAAACATGTGACATTTTACTTTACTACACAATAAAGGTGTTAAAGGAACAGATGTTGTTAGTGTGTGTTGGGGGGGGGTCTTTCCTTCTCTGATTGGCTGCTTAGACTTCATATTGATCAGCCAAGAAAACCCGTGGACTGTAAACAGAATGGACGAAGCACCGGGATGGTTTGTTTTTGTAGTGTTGAATTTCTTTTTTCTATCTTTTTTTTTTCTTGTGCTGGATTTTTTTTAATTTTTTTTTTACTAACCCTCCTTAGATGTTATACAGTTCTCTGTGGATCCAGTTCCTTTAATGCACACATAAATAAAACAAGAACAAATCAATAAAGCTTGATGAGACGTTAAGACGCTTCACGTCTCATTTCATCTGCAGGAATCAAACCACGTGTTTTCTGTAAAATGCTTTTACACCGAGTTCTAGTTCCTGTTTATTACTGGTGCTTTTATTCTGAAGGCGCGCAGCAGGCTAGCGCGTCACTTCCGGCCCCATGTAAACAGTGAAGATGGCGTCCTCCTGTGTGCGCCGTGCCGTCCTCTGCCAGACCCTGAACCGGTTCAGGTCTTCAGGACCAGACCTGGTCCGGAGCTGCGCTCAGAACAGGTCAGTGTGCACCGTGACGTCAGCCGACACGCCGCCTGACGTCATTTGGACCAAAACCAATGCGTCAAGAAGACGTCGCATTCGACACAGTTTATGTTTACAATAATCCAATGTTTAGGTTTTGGGACCAGGTTTCTGTCTGAGGGCAGTTCAACACTTTATAAGGTAGTAACAGTTCAGTTAAAGTAACAAATGGCACTAAACCCAGATTTCATATTAATCGTGGCGTTAGACAAGGTTGTCCATTAAGTCCCTTTCTGTTTCTGCTGGTCACACAAGTTATGGTCTATAGCCTATATAGTATACTGTATCTGTTCCAGATCATTATAATTGTGATATTTTTGTGGGAGGAGTAGACGTTTTAAAAAAAATCCTGCTCTAACAGATTCTTGAGAAGCTGCTTACAGCCAAGAAATCTGCCTAGAGGACAAATGAACTGGTCCACACAGTTTGGAGATATTAACTGGAATAAAGCATGGCTGGTTGGTGAGAAATTCTGTCTCAATAACAAGGTGAAAGAAGTTTCGTTTAAAATTTTACATCAAATCAACCTGCAAAGAAAACCACTGAAAGATTGAAGTTAGACATTGAGTGTGATTTTTGTGAACTTGAAAAAATGACTTATTTTATCATTGTGCTTATAGTAAATCTTTTGGAATGATGTTCAACACAAGTTAAAACAGGAAGAATGACCATTAACAAATACGGGAAAATTCAACATGTGGTTAATGAGGGATCTGTCTCTAAACGGTCAGACTTTGTTTTCTAAAGCTGAAGGAATATAACTTTTCTCTGTTGATGTGATTAAAGCAGACGGGCTAGAAATGCCTCGGCATTGCTTTGTGTAAAAGAGAGATGGACCTGAGTCTGTCTGGAGGAGTTAACGAGGGGGAAATGTTCAATCATTCTTTCAAGATTAACTGGTTAAATCATTTATGGAGGAGGAGGAAGAACAATTTCTGGAACTCCTTGGGCTACACAGTTTATTTAATTCAATAACTTTATTGATAGTCCAGTCATTCCAGAAGGAAAACAGCTGTTAAACTTTCTAATTGACTGAGGGAAAATCCATCAGGAAGTTTATTTTCTGACTCCTAAACTTACCATAGATTTATGCAGAAATGTTGAGTCTGTTCAAAGAATTGTCAAAAAACTTTATTTTGTTTTTGTCTTTTGTTTTTGTTTTCTTTGGAGATATTTTTCATGACTTGTTTTGTGGATGTATTTGGTTTTTTGTAAATTGTCAGTCAGGATGTTGAGACACAACCAGTTACATCAGTGTAACGCTCTGCAGAAACACACAATACACAAAATCAATACACAGCATTAACAGTGGGATATAGAGAGAGTGTGAGTGTGTGTGTGTGTGTGTGTGCGTGTGCGTGCTGAAGCTTTTCTCTGTTGATGTGATTAAAGCAGACGGGCTGTGGCGGGAACGCGCTCGGCATGCTGGGTAAAAGAGAGTCGACCTGGACCTGAGTCTGTCTGGAGGAGCTGCGTGTGTGGGGGCCTTCTCTTTCTCTCTGTTCAGTCCTGAAGACAAACGAGACGAAGCTGAGAGGAAACAGGACGAGATGATCCTGCTGCTGAAGGAGGAAGGGTGCTGACTGGGCTGACACAACTCTGACACAGCTGAGTTCATCCTTCATTCAATCAACTTTATTGATAGTCCAGTCATTCCAGAAGGATCAACTACTGACTGTTACTGAGACTACTCCATCCTGACTGAGGGAGAGAATCCAACACTGACTGAACTGACAGCTCTGACTACTGACAGCGCCTGTCACCATGCCAGAGGGACATGGAGACGGAGACTGGGGGTTTGTAAATGAGCTCATGTTAACAAAGAATTTCAAAAAACTTGTAACACATGTTTTGTTTGTCTTAATGTCAGTAATCACCTGAGCTATGCTACTAGCTTCCATGGAGATATCTAAAGGTTAAACATTGACCCTATTCATGAGCTATGATGTTTGTCTATGTATCTACTGGGATATATTTGGGTTCTTTTCTAAACTTTCCCCCTCAGGAAAGATTTCACAACAATTTACATCAGTGTAACGAGTAATAAGTAACTACCGTAATTACTTTTTTTGAGTAACTTCCCCAACACTGGCAGCTGTGTCAGTAGTTGAGTCAGTAGCTGTGTCAGTAGCTGTGTCAGTAGTTGAGTCAGTAGCTGTGTCAGTAGTTCAGTCAGTAGCTGTGTCAGTAGTTGAGTTAGTAGCTGTGTCAGTAGTTGAGTCAGTAGCTGTGTCAGTAGTTGAGTCAGTAGCTGTGTCCATAGACATATAAAGAGTAGACGCCGCATCGAACGCTGCGCCGCGAGATTTGCCGCCGCCATCTTGAACCGGTCGTTCTATTCAGTTGAGCAGCAGAAGTAACAGGGTGAATAGCACTGTGCAGCATATTATTTCTGTTCTAATCAGCGGAAAACCATCAGAAACAGCTGGCTCTGGGGATTACTTTTCACAAATAAGATAGGACATTACTATTGGTTGTATTTTATAAATCGAATATTTATTTATTTATTCTCTCTCCCTCCCTCTCTCTCTCTGACCTGATATGAACTGATTCTCTGGTTTATATATATTTTTATTTTGTCTGATATATAGCTTTTATCTCTATATATTTATTCATGGCAGGAATGCTACTCTCTGATCAATTGCAGCTCTCTACGGGCTGTTATTTCCATAGACATAGGGCCTATATTTCTGTATAGCTAATGAATGGTCGTCAAGTGTAACGCACCGTTGCTAGGGACGCCGCTCTGACCACGCAGCACAGACAAGAGACGATGCAGGTCAGGACCTTCATGTTTACCTTCAGGAAAGAGCTTCAGACTAATAGTGATGTTAGATAAATGACTTGTAACCTGTTTCAGGGAGAGTGGAGGCTCCTTCCACATCCTGGCTGAAAACCTGCTCTGCTGATCAAACACCCCATAAACCTCTCTTGTTTATGACAGTACAACAACACTACAACACTACACAAATAGCAACACACTTAGTAACATACATGTGATAATCCTTCGATCCAGTGATTGATTATGAAACGCTTTGTTGAAAACGGGAGGAGGCTCAGCAACAGAGCTGAGAAGAGACCAGACATACAGATGTGCTAAATTATAAAATGTATAAATCGATAAAAGTAGTATTTTGATCAACATTATGTTTCACATTAATTATTTCACTCGTACGCTGCGTAATGGGTGGAATAATGTTCAGTAAGTTATTGATTAAATGCTCTGACACTAGTGAAACTATCTATTGCACCTACCAAACACATGCACTGAGTGGAGCTGACGACCGGTCCAAGATGGCGGCCCCACCGCTCGTCAGCGCCAATAGGCCGTAGCGTTCGATGCGGCGTCTACTCTTTATATGTCTATGGCTGTGTCAGTAGTTGAGTCAGTAGTTGAGTCAGTAGTTGAGTCAGTAGCTGTGTTAGTAGCTGTGTTAGTAGCTGTGTCAGTAGCTGTGTCAGTAGCTGTGTCAGTAGTTGAGTCAGTAGTTGAGTCAGTAGTTGAGTCAGTAGCTGTGTTAGTAGCTGTGTTAGTAGCTGTGTCAGTAGTTGAGTCAGTAGTTGAGTCAGTAGTTGAGTCAGTAGCTGTGTTAGTAGCTGTGTTAGTAGCTGTGTCAGTAGCTGTGTCAGTAGCTGTGTCAGTAGTTGAGTCAGTAGTTGAGTCAGTAGTTGAGTCAGTAGCTGTGTTAGTAGCTGTGTTAGTAGCTGTGTCAGTAGCTGTGTCAGTAGCTGTGTCAGTAGTTGAGTCAGTAGTTGAGTCAGTAGCTGTGTCAGTAGTTGAGTCAGTAGTTGAGTTAGTAGCTGTGTCAGTAGTTGAGTCAGTAGTTGAGTCAGTAGCTGTGTCAGTAGTTGAGTCAGTAGTTGAGTCAGTAGTTGAGTTAGTAGCTGTGTCAGTAGTTGAGTCAGTAGTTGAGTCAGTAGTTGTGTCAGTAGTTGAGTTAGTAGCTGTGTCAGTAGCTGTGTCAGTAGTTGAGTCAGTAGCTGTGTTAGTAGCTGTGTCAGTAGCTGTGTCAGTAGTTGAGTCAGTAGCTGTGTTAGTAGCTGTGTCAGTAGTTGAGTCAGTAGCTGTGTCAGTAGTTGAGTCAGTAGCTGTGTCAGTAGTTGAGTCAGTAGCTGTGTCAGTAGCTGTGTCAGTAGTTGAGTCAGTAGTTCAGTCAGTAGCTGTGTCAGTAGTTGAGTCAGTAGCTGTGTTAGTAGCTGTGTCAGTAGTTGAGTCAGTAGCTGTGTCAGTAGTTGAGTCAGTAGCTGTGTCAGTAGTTGAGTCAGTAGCTGTGTCAGTAGCTGTGTCAGTAGTTGAGTCAGTAGCTGTGTCAGTAGCTGTGTTAGTAGTTGAGTCAGTAGCTGTGTCAGTAGTTCAGTCAGTAGCTGTGTCAGTAGTTGAGTCAGTAGTTGAGTCAGTAGTTGAGTCAGTAGTTGAGTCAGTAGCTGTGTCAGTAGTTGAGTCAGTAGCTGTGTCAGTAGTTGAGTCAGTAGCTGTGTCAGTAGTTGAGTCAGTAGTTGAGTCAGTAGTTGAGTCAGTAGTTGAGTCAGTAGCTGTGTCAGTAGTTCAGTCAGTAGCTGTGTTAGTAGCTGTGTCAGTAGTTGAGTCAGTAGTTGAGTCAGTAGCTGTGTTAGTAGCTGTGTCAGTAGTTGAGTCAGTAGTTGAGTCAGTAGCTGTGTTAGTAGCTGTGTCAGTAGTTGAGTCAGTAGCTGTGTCAGTAGTTGAGTCAGTAGCTGTGTCAGTAGTTGAGTCAGTAGCTGTGTCAGTAGTTCAGTCAGTAGCTGTGTCAGTAGTTGAGTCAGTAGTTCAGTCAGTAGCTGTGTCAGTAGTTCAGTCAGTAGCTGTGTCAGTAGTTGAGTCAGTAGTTGAGTCAGTAGTTGAGTCAGTAGCTGTGTTAGTAGCTGTGTCAGTAGTTGAGTCAGTAGTTGAGTCAGTAGCTGTGTTAGTAGCTGTGTCAGTAGTTGAGTCAGTAGTTGAGTCAGTAGCTGTGTTAGTAGCTGTGTCAGTAGTTGAGTCAGTAGCTGTGTCAGTAGTTGAGTCAGTAGCTGTGTCAGTAGTTGAGTCAGTAGCTGTGTCAGTAGTTGAGTCAGTAGCTGTGTCAGTAACTGTGTCAGTAGTTCAGTCAGTGGCTGTGTCAGTAGTTGAGTCAGTATCTGTGTCAGTAGTTCAGTCAGTAGCTGTGTCAGTAGCTGTGTCAGTAGTTGAGTCAGTAGCTGTGTCAGTAGTTGAGTCAGTAGTTGAGTCAGTAGCTGTGTCAGTAGTTGAGTCAGTAGTTGAGTCAGTAGCTGTGTCAGTAGTTGAGTCAGTAGCTGTGTCAGTAGTTGAGTCAGTAGCTGTGTCAGTAGCTGTGTCAGTAGTTGAGTCAGTAGCTGTGTCAGTAGTTGAGTCAGTAGCTGTGTCAGTAGTTGAGTCAGTAGCTGTGTCAGTAGCTGTGTCAGTAGCTGTGTCAGTAGTTCAGTCAGTAGCTGTGTCAGTAGCTGTGTCAGTAGTTGAGTCAGTAGTTGAGTCAGTAGCTGTGTCAGTAGCTGTGTCAGTAGTTGAGTCAGTAGCTGTGTCAGTAGCTGTGTCAGTAGTTGAGTCAGTAGCTGTGTCAGTAGTTGAGTCAGTAGCTGTGTCAGTAGCTGTGTCAGTAGCTGTGTCAGTAGTTGAGTCAGTAGCTGTGTCAGTAGTTGAGTCAGTAGTTGAGTCAGTAGCTGTGTCAGTAGTTGAGTCAGTAGTTGAGTCAGTAGCTGTGTCAGTAGTTGAGTCAGTAGTTGAGTCAGTAGCTGTGTCAGTAGCTGTGTCAGTAGTTCAGTCAGTAGCTGTGTCAGTAGCTGTGTCAGTAGTTGAGTCAGTAGTTGAGTCAGTAGCTGTGTCAGTAGTTGAGTCAGTAGCTGTGTCAGTAGTTGAGTCAGTAGCTGTGTCAGTAGTTGAGTCAGTAGCTGTGTCAGTAGTTGAGTCAGTAGCTGTGTCAGTAGTTGAGTCAGTAGCTGTGTCAGTAACTGTGTCAGTAGTTCAGTCAGTAGCTGTGTTAGTAACTGTGTCAGTAGTTGAGTCAGTAGTTGAGTCAGTAGCTGTGTCAGTAGTTGAGTCAGTAGCTGTGTCAGTAGTTGAGTCAGTAGCTGTGTTAGTAGCTGTGTCAGTAGTTCAGTCAGTAGCTGTGTCAGTAGCTGTGTCAGTAGTTCAGTCAGTAGCTGTGTTAGTAGTTGAGTCAGTAGCTGTGTCAGTAGTTGAGTCAGTAGCTGTGTCAGTAGTTGAGTCAGTAGCTGTGTCAGTAACTGTGTCAGTAGTTCAGTCAGTGGCTGTGTCAGTAGTTGAGTCAGTATCTGTGTCAGTAGTTCAGTCAGTAGCTGTGTCAGTAGCTGTGTCAGTAGTTCAGTCAGTAGCTGTGTCAGTAGTTGAGTCAGTAGTTGAGTCAGTAGTTGAGTCAGTAGTTGAGTCAGTAGCTGTGTCAGTAGTTGAGTCAGTAGCTGTGTCAGTAGTTGAGTCAGTAGCTGTGTCAGTAACTGTGTCAGTAGTTGAGTCAGTAGCTGTGTCAGTAGTTGAGTCAGTAGCTGTGTCAGTAGTTCAGTCAGTAGCTGTGTCAGTAGTTGAGTCAGTAGCTGTGTCAGTAGTTGAGTCAGTAGCTGTGTTAGTAGCTGTGTCAGTAGTTGAGTCAGTAGTTGAGTCAGTAGTTGAGTCAGTAGCTGTGTCAGTAGTTGAGTCAGTAGCTATGTCAGTAGCTGTGTCAGTAGTTGAGTCAGTAGCTGTGTCAGTAGTTGAGTCAGTAGCTGTGTCAGTAGTTGAGTCAGTAGCTGTGTTAGTAGCTGTGTCAGTAGTTGAGTCAGTAGCTGTGTCAGTAGTTGAGTCAGTAGCTGTGTCAGTAGTTGAGTCAGTAGCTGTGTCAGTAGCTGTGTCAGTAGTTCAGTCAGTAGCTGTGTCAGTAGTTGAGTCAGTAGCTGTGTCAGTAACTGTGTCAGTAGTTCAGTCAGTAGCTGTGTTAGTAACTGTGTCAGTAGTTGAGTCAGTAGTTGAGTCAGTAGCTGTGTCAGTAGTTGAGTCAGTAGCTGTGTCAGTAGTTGAGTCAGTAGCTGTGTCAGTAGTTGAGTCAGTAGCTGTGTCAGTAGTTCAGTCAGTAGCTGTGTCAGTAGTTGAGTCAGTAGCTGTGTCAGTAACTGTGTCAGTAGTTCAGTCAGTAGCTGTGTTAGTAACTGTGTCAGTAGTTGAGTCAGTAGTTGAGTCAGTAGCTGTGTCAGTAGTTGAGTCAGTAGCTGTGTCAGTAGTTGAGTCAGTAGCTGTGTCAGTAGTTGAGTCAGTAGCTGTGTTAGTAGCTGTGTCAGTAGTTCAGTCAGTAGCTGTGTCAGTAGCTGTGTCAGTAGTTCAGTCAGTAGCTGTGTTAGTAGTTGAGTCAGTAGCTGTGTCAGTCAGTAGTTCAGTCAGTAGCTGTGTCAGTAGTTGAGTCAGTAGTTGAGTCAGTGACCCGTCTGTCCCTCCACAGCTCAGTCTGTCCAGGTCTCAGCTCCATGAAGCCTCAGGTTTCCTCCATCAGGCCGTCGTTCTGGCTCATCAGACCCACAACAACCAGGCCATCATCTACACCTACAGCCTGGTAACACACCTGGACACACCTGTCCTCTGAACTCACCTGTCCTCTCACCACACCTGTCCTCTCACCACACCTGTCCTCTGAACTCACCTGTCCTCTCACCTGTCCTCTCACCTGTCCTCTGAACTCACCTGTCCTCTGACCTCACCTGTCCTCTCACCTGACACACCTGGACACAGTCTGAACTAGCTCTGAACTCACCTGTAGTTCAGTCACCTGTACCTGACACACCTGTCAGTACCTGTGTCTCACCTGACACACCTGGACACACCTGTCCTCTGAACTCACCTGTCCTCTGAACTCACCTGTCCTCTCACCTGTCCTCTCACCTGACACACCTGGACACACCTGTCCTCTCACCTGTCCTCTCACCTGTCCTCTCACATGTCCTCTCACCTGTCCTCTCACCTGTCCTCTGAACTCACCTGTCCTCTGAACTCACCTGTCCTCTCACCTGTCCTCTCACCTGTCCTCTGAACTCACCTGTCCTCTCACCTGTCCTCTGAACTCACCTGTCCTCTGAACTCACCTGTCCTCTGAACTCACCTGTCCTCTCACCACACCTGTCCTCTCACCACACCTGTCCTCTCACCACACCTGTCCTCTCACCTGTCCTCTCACCTGTCCTCTGAACTCACCTGTCCTCTCACCACACCTGTCCTCTCACCACACCTGTCCTCTCACATGTCCTCTCACCTGTCCTCTGAACTCACCTGTCCTCTCACCACACCTGTCCTCTCACCACACCTGTCCTCTCACATGTCCTCTCACCTGTCCTCTGAACTCACCTGTCCTCTCACCACACCTGTCCTCTCACCACACCTGTCCTCTCACATGTCCTCTCACCTGTCCTCTCACCACACCTGTCCTCTCACCACACCTGTCCTCTCACCTGTCCTCTGAACTCACCTGTCCTCTGACCTGTCCTCTGAACTCACCTGTCCTCTCACCACACCTGTCCTCTGAACTCACCTGTCCTCTCACCTGTCCTCTGAACTCACCTGTCCTCTCACCACACCTGTCCTCTCACCACACCTGTCCTCTCACATGTCCTCTCACCTGTCCTCTGAACTCACCTGTCCTCTCACCACACCTGTCCTCTCACCACACCTGTCCTCTCACCACACCTGTCCTCTCACATGTCCTCTCACCTGTCCTCTGAACTCACCTGTCCTCTCACCACACCTGTCCTCTGAACTCACCTGTCCTCTCACCTGTCCTCTCACATGTCCTCTCACCTGTCCTCTCACCACACCTGTCCTCTCACCACACCTGTCCTCTCACCTGTCCTCTGAACTCACCTGTCCTCTGACCTGTCCTCTCACCTGTCCTCTGAACTCACCTGTCCTCTGAACTCACCTGTCCTCTCACCTGACACACCTGGACACACCTGTCCTCTCACCTGTCCTCTG
Organism: Decapterus maruadsi; assembly: GCA_030347415.2. Lineage (NCBI taxonomy): Eukaryota > Metazoa > Chordata > Actinopteri > Carangiformes > Carangidae > Decapterus > Decapterus maruadsi. The sequence goes on along the minus strand of CM064906.1, from coordinate 32,062,204 downwards.
AACTCACCTGTCCTCTCACCTGTCCTCTGAACTCACCTGTCCTCTCACCACACCTGTCCTCTGAACTCACCTGTCCTCTCACCTGTCCTCTCACCTGTCCTCTGACCACACCTGTCCTCTGAACTCACCTGTCCTCTCACCTGTCCTCTGACCTCACCTGTCCTCTCACCTGTCCTCTCACCTGTCCTCTGACCACACCTGTCCTCTCACCTGTCCTCTGACCACACCTGTCCTCTCACCTGTCCTCTGACCACACCTGTCCTCTCACCTGTCCTCTCACCACACCTGTCCTCTCACCTGTCCTCTGAACTCACCTGTCCTCTCACCTGTCCTCTCACCTGTCCTCTGACCACACCTGTCCTCTCACCTGTCCTCTGACCACACTCTCACCTGTCCTCTGACCACACCTGTCCTCTCACCTGTCCTCTCACCACACCTGTCCTCTCACCTGTCCTCTGAACTCACCTGTCCTCTCACCTGTCCTCTGAACTCACCTGTCCTCTCACCTGTCCTCTCACCACACCTGTCCTCTGAACTCACCTGTCCTCTCACCTGTCCTCTGAACTCACCTGTCCTCTCACCTGTCCTCTGACCTCACCTGTCCTCTCACCTGTCCTCTCACCTGTCCTCTCACCTGTCCTCTGAAATCACCTGTCCTCTCACCACACCTGTCCTCTCACCTGTCCTCTCACCTGTCTGCCCCCTTAGATGGCGAACCTGGCCTATGTCCAAGGTCACCTTGACCACGTGAGTACCGTCCAATCACAGCACAGATACTTGTCTTCATAGTGCACCTGTTTCCATCGTGGTCTTCTTCGGTCAGCTCGTGCACCGTTGCTATGGCAACAGCAGTGAGGCCGCACACCCCATAACCTGAAGGGCCTGTAGAGACCGCTGGACTTTGAAGTCTGTTGTTGTTGTTGTTGTTGTTGTTGTTGTTGTCGACATCATCATCTTCCTCGTCTTCCTCAGGCTGAGAAACTCTTCAAAGCTGCGATGAGCTTCATGTTGTCAGGAGGAACACCACAGGTAGGTGTGTGTGCGTGCGTGTGTGTGTGTGTGTGTGTGTGTGTGTGTGTGTGTGTGTGTCTCTTCACTAACTTCCTGTCTGTTTCCAGGACGACAACGCTGTCATTGAGATGTCTCTGAAGCTCGCCACCATCTACGCTGAGCAGAACAAGTGAGTGACGTGTTGACCTGCAGCAGCTTCAGACCCGGGGCCTGTTGAAATGAAAGAGCCAGGTTGGACTGACGCCTAAACTCCACTGGATGCAGAACGATTCCAAAACGGGTCCGCTACGGAACGGCTGCGTACTCCGACTCCGTCAACACACACCGGTTCCGTCCGTGATGTTGATGTTGCGGCTCCACTGCAGGAACACGTGACCTCGCGATACAGCAGGTTGTAGTTTCCATAAAGTGAACCACAAAATCATGAAATGATGTGTGAAAACCTCCGACCTGCGACTTCAGGCCGGTCGCTGCCCATTACAATGTTCTCGAGGTGTAAAGCAGGAAATATGCTCCGCTGTAAACATGGTGTATTTTATTTTGAAAATTAACATGCGTGTTTTATTTTGCATTTTGCTGGCGATTTCCTGTCATGCATGATCTGCTCTGTGCTGATTGATGCGCTGTGCTCCGGCGTCCGGCAAAAATAGAAGCTGTGCGAATCTTTTGCGAGGGCTGCCGGATGCCGGTGTCGTTCCAGAGCGGAGCTGATCTGCAGCCGTTCTGCAGTCAGTGGAATTTAGGCGTAAGTCTCATCAGTCCATCCTGGTTTAAGTGGTTGTTGGAACGCCGAGCCCGGCTGAGGAGGAGCAGCTTTGTTGAGCCAGGTGTTCTCTCGTCTGATTGATTGATTGATGGTTCCTCAGGGCGGAGCTGGCTGAACATGGCTTCAGGTTCTGCACTGAGTCATTGGAGGCCAAGCTGCAGAAGCATCAGGACGAGTCGTCAGAGGAGGCGACAGGTGAGGCAGCAGAACTCAGCCAACACAGGTAGAGACAAAGACGGTCTGATCAGACCAGGTGAAGCTCAGAGCTCTGTGGTTGTTGTCCTCAGAGGAGCAGGAGGCTCTGAGGAAGGAGACGCGCCTCCTCCTGGGGCTCTGTCTGGACTCACGGGCTCGATACCGAGCGTCAACACGCCGCCTCAACCAGGCCACACAGGACTACCAGAGCGCCCTGAGCATCTGCCGCCAGGAGCAGGGGGAGACACACCCACAGGTAAGACACACCTACAGGTAGGGACACATCTACAGGGAGGGACACACCTACAGGTAGGGACACACCTATGGGTAGGGACACATCCACGGGTAGGGACACACCCACAGGTAGGGACACACCTACAGGTAAGACACGCCTACAGGTAGGGACACATCCACGGGTAGGGACACACCTACAGGTAGGGACACACCTACGGGTAGGGACACATCCACAGGTGGGGACACACCCACAGGTAGGGACACACCCACAGGTAGGGACACACCTACAGGTAGGGACACATCCACGGGTAGGGACACATCCACGGGTAGGGACACACCTACAGGTAGGGACATACCTACAGGTAGGGACACATCCACGGGTAGGGACACATCCACGGGTAGGGACACACCTACAGGTAGGGACACATCCACGGGTAGGGACACACCCACAGGTAGGGACACACCCACAGGTAGGGACACACCCACAGGTAGGGACACACCTACAGGTAGGGACATACCTACAGGTAGGGACATACCTACAGGTAGGGACATACCTACGGGTAGGGACACACCCACGGGTAGGGACACACCCACAGGTAGGGACACACCCACAGGTAGGGACACACCTACAGGTAGGGACACACCTACGGGTAGGGACACACCCACAGGTAGGGACACACCCACAGGTAGGGACACACCTACAGGTAGGGACACACCCACAGGTAGGGACACACCTACAGGTAGGGACATACCTACAGGTAGGGACACATCTACAGGTAGGGACACATCCACAGGTAGGGACACACCTACAGGTAGGGACACATCCACGGGTAGGGACACACCCACAGGTAGGGACACACCCACAGGTAGGGACACACCTACAGGTAGGGACATACCTACAGGTAGGGACACATCCACGGGTAGGGACACACCTACGGGTAGGGACACATCCACGGGTAGGGACACATCCACGGGTAGGGACATACCTACGGGTAGGGACACATCCACGGGTAGGGACACATCCACGGGTAGGGACACACCTACGGGTAGGGACACACCTACAGGTAGGGACACATCCACAGGACACACCCACAGGTAGGGACACACCCACAGGTAGGGACACACCCACAGGACACACCTACAGGTAGGGACACATCCACGGGTAGGGACACACCTACGGGTAGGGACACATCCACGGGTAGGGACACACCTACAGGTAGGGACACACCCACAGGTAGGGACACACCTACAGGTAGGGACACACCTACAGGTAGGGACACATCCACGGGTAGGGACACACCTACGGGTAGGGACACATCCACGGGTAGGGACACACCTACAGGTAGGGACATACCTACAGGTAGGGACATACCTACAGGTAGGGACACATCCACGGGTAGGGACACACCTACGGGTAGGGACACACCTACGGGTAGGGACACACCTACGGGTAGGGACACATCCACGGGTAGGGACACACCCACAGGTAGGGACACACCCACAGGTAGGGACATACCTACAGGTAGGGACATACCTACAGGTAGGGACACATCCACGGGTAGGGACACACCTATGGGTAGGGACACATCCACGGGTAGGGACACACCTACGGGTAGGGACACATCCACGGGTAGGGACACCGAGTATGAATGAGGTTGTGGTGTCGTCTCCTGTCAGACTCTGGTGCTGATGAGCGACCTGGCCACCGTCCTGGATCTTCAGGGTCGCCATGACGACGCCCTGGTACTGGTCCAACAGGCCGTGGACCTGAGCCGGGCTGCGGGACACCCAGACCAGCACGTCCTGCTGGGAAACATGGCTGGCATCCTGCTGCACACAGGTGAGACTCTGTCCTCTGACTCTGTCCTCTGACTCTGTCCTTTGTCCTCTGACTCTGTCCTCTGACTCTGACTCTGTCCTGGCTCTGACTCTGACTCTGACTCTGTCCTCTGACTCTGTCCTTTGACTCTGTCCTCTGACTCTGACTCTGACTCTGACTCTGTCCTTTGACTCTGACTCTGACTCTGACTCTGACTCTGTCCTTTGACTGTGTCCTCTGACTCTGACTCTGACTCTGACTCTGTCCTTTGTCTGTGTCCTCTGACTCTGACTCTGACTCTGACTCTGTCCTTTGACTCTGACTCTGTCCTCTGACTCTGACTCTGTCCTCTGACTCTGTCCTTTGACTCTGTCCTCTGACTCTGTCCTCTGACTCTGTCCTTTGACTCTGTCCTCTGACTCTGACTCTGTCCTCTGACTCTGACTCTGACTCTGACTCTGACTCTGTCCTTTGTCTGTGTCCTCTGACTCTGACTCTGACTCTGACTCTGTCCTTTGACTCTGACTCTGACTCTGTCCTCTGACTCTGTCCTTTGACTCTGACTCTGACTCTGACTCTGACTCTGTCCTTTGTCTGTGTCCTCTGACTCTGACTCTGACTCTGACTCTGTCCTTTGACTCTGACTCTGTCCTCTGACTCTGACTCTGTCCTCTGACTCTGTCCTTTGACTCTGTCCTCTGACTCTGTCCTCTGACTCTGTCCTCTGACTCTGTCCTTTGACTCTGTCCTCTGACTCTGACTCTGTCCTCTGACTCTGACTCTGACTCTGACTCTGACTCTGACTCTGTCCTGGCTCTGACCCATCAGGACGTCTGGAAGACTCGGTCCGGTTCTACCACGAGGCTCTGAGTCTGGCCCGGGAGGCCGGAGACGAGGAGGCCGTGGACAAGATCCAGGAGGGACTGAAGGAGGTGAAGAGGAGGCGGAGCCAGGAGAAGAAGGAGGAGGCGGGGCCAGAGGAGTGACAGGTGTCAGGACGGCCATGTTGTCCTCCAGAACTGAGATCTGATGGACCTGCTCATGTTGACTGTGACTGCCCCCCCGTCCTCTATCAGGTCCTCAGATCTACCCTCTGCCCCCTCGAGCCCCCCTCATGAATATTCATGATGAGGTCATTCTGTAACCTATGGTGAGAACTGCTGGCGGTGCGTGGCGCCCCATGGAGAGGCTACAGTCCTCAACGCAGGCGTCCCCGGTTCGAGTCCCGTGTCGGGCAGACACTTCCTGCATGTCATCCCCCTCTCAGCCCCCCCTCCCCCCACCTGTCCATCTCACTGTGCTGTCAAATAAAGGCAAAAATATACTTTACAATTCATCTCATTTTTGTTCTAAAACAGAACCTGACGAAACACACACACACACACACACACACACACACACACACACACACACACACTGACGAGATGCTGTCGTCATGGCGACTCCTGGTGATGTCACATGTTTTTCCTCTGCAGGTTCCCACAGACTGACACAGGTGAACTTCCTGTTTACTGAACCTGTCAGAATAAAAGCCCAGTGATGACAGTAAACAACGACCAGACACACAAACACAAATCAGCAGATTAACCACACACACACACACACACACACACACACACGCACACACACGCATGGCCTGGGAAACAGTGCACTCACAGACACACACCAGGCCAAACACACATCTCTACATAGCCAAACACACACACACCTGAATGTGTGATATTTACTTGTAAACACACACAGAGTGTAGATAATTATTGTTGGGAAACAATCACTCACAGACACACACCAGGTCAAACACACATCTCTACATAGCCAAACACACACACACCGTGAATGTGTTATGCAGCCTCAGTGTGTGTGTGTCTGTGCTGGACGACGTCTCCTCACTGACCAGGTACGAAGGATCGGTGCATCTGATTTTACTTCCTGTATCAGGTCTGAAAGCGGACACAACAGAGTTCTGTCAGATAGTTCTGTCTGTTCTCTGTCTGTTCTGTCAGTTCTGCGGTCAGTTCTCTGTCTGTTCTCTGTCTGTTCTGTCAGTTCTCTGTTCTGTCAGTTCTCTGTTCTGTCAGTTCTGTCTGTTCTGTCAGTTCTGTCAGTTCTCTGTCAGTTCTCTGTCTGTTCTCTGTCTGTTCTGTCAGTTCTCTATCTGTTCTGTCAGTTCTGTCAGTTCTCTGTCTGTTCTGTCTGTTCTGTCAGTTCTCTGTCTGTTCTGTCTGTTCTCTGTCTGTTCTGTCTGTTCTGTCAGTTCTGCGGTCAGTTCTGTCTGTTCTGTCAGTTCTCTGTTCTGTCTGTTCTCTGTTCTGTCTGTTCTGTCAGTTCTCTGTTCTGTCAGTTCTCTGTCTGTTCTGTCAGTTCTGTCAGTTCTACGGTCAGTTCTCTGTTCTGTCTGTTCTCTGTCTGTTCTGTCAGTTCTGTCTGTTCTGTCTGTTCTGTCTGTTCTGTCAGTTCTCTGTTCTGTCAGTTCTGTCTGTTCTGTCAGTTCTACGGTCAGTTCTCTGTCTGTTCTGTCAGTTCTCTGTCTGTTCTGTCAGTTCTCTGTCAGTTCTGTCTGTTCTGTCAGTTCTGTCAGTTCTACGGTCAGTTCTCTGTCTGTTCTGTCAGTTCTGCGGTCAGTTCTCTGTCTGTTCTGTCTGTTCTCTGTCAGTTCTGCGGTCAGTTCTCTGTCTGTTCTGTCTGTTCTCTGTCAGTTCTGCGGTCAGTTCTCTGTCAGTTTTGTCTGTTCTGTCAGTTCTGCGGTCAGTTCTCTGTCTGTTCTGTCAGTTCTGTCTGTTCTGTCTGTTCTGTCAGTTCTGTCAGTTCTCTGTCTGTTCTGTCTGTTCTGTCAGTTCTCTGTCTGTTCTGTCAGTTCTCTGTTCTGTCAGTTCTACGGTCAGTTCTCTGTCTGTTCTGTCAGTTCTCTGTCTGTTCTGTCAGTTCTACGGTCAGTTCTCTGTCTGTTCTGTCAGTTCTCTGTCTGTTCTCTGTCTGTTCTGTCTGTTCTGTCAGTTCTCTGTCAGTTCTCTGTCTGTTCTCTGTCTGTTCTGTCAGTTCTGTCAGTTCTCTGTCTGTTCTGTCTGTTCTGTCAGTTCTGTCAGTTCTGTCTGTTCTGTCTGTTCTGTCAGTTCTACGGTCAGTTCTCTGTCAGTTCTGTCTGTTCTGTCAGTTCTCTGTCTGTTCTGTCTGTTCTGTCTGTTCTGTCAGTTCTGCGGTCAGTTCTCTGTCAGTTCTGCGGTCAGGGTCAGGTGTCAGTGACATCATCGATAGAAACAGGCGAACCTAACCCTAACCTTGGTTGCCATGGTGACCTTCAGCCCGTTGGACCTTTTCTTTCTCTACGTCCTGTTTCCTCTTTCTCCCCTCTCCTCTTTTCATCCTTTCTTTCTTCAAGTCCCCCCCCCCCTCCCCCCTCCCCCTCCCCCCTCACCGACCCCCCCCCTCCCTCCCCCTCTCTTCTCTCTGTTGGTTTCAGTCTTTGCATTATAATTCCTCTCTCTCAGTGCTGTGAGGACGCTGAGGTAGGCTCCAACTCTCTTCCTGTTCACACACACACACACACACACACACACACACACACACACACACACACACACACACACACACACACACACACACACACACTCCCTCTCAGTTCAGTGTGTGTTTCTTCAGACTCTGACTCATCAACATGTTGATGTTTGTCTCCACCTGCAGCAGCTGCAGGACACGCGCACATCACGGGGAGGGTTCCCTCTCTGTTCCCTCTCTGTTCCCTCTGTTCCCTCTCTGTTCCCTCTGTTCCCTCTCTGTTCCCTCTGTTCCCTCTGTTCCCTCTGTTCCCTCTCTGTTCCCTCTCTGTTCCCTCTCTGTTCCCTCTGTTCCCTCTCTGTTCCCTCTGTTCCCTCTGTTCCCTCTCTGTTCCCTCTCTGTTCCCTCTCTGTTCCCTCTCTGTTCCCTCTGTTCCCTCTCTGTTCCCTCTGTTCCCTCTGTTCCCTCTGTTCCCTCTCTGTTCCCTCTCTGTTCCCTCTCTGTTCCCTCTGTTCCCTCTCTGTTCCCTCTGTTCCCTCTCTGTTCCCTCTCTGTTCCCTCTGTTCCCTCTCTGTTCCCTCTCTGTTCCCTCTGTTCCCTCTGTTCCCTCTCTGTTCCCTCTGTTCCCTCTCTGTTCCCTCTGTTCCTTCTGTTCCCTCTCTCTTCCTTCTGTTCCCTCTCTGTTCCCTCTGTTCCCTCTGTTCCTTCTGTTCCCTCTCTGTTCCCTCTCTGTTCCCTCTCTGTTCCCTCTGTTCCCTCTGTTCCCTCTGTTCCCTCTCTGTTCCCTCTGTTCCCTCTCTGTTCCCTCTCTGTTCCCTCTGTTCCCTCTCTGTTCCTTCTGTTCCCTCTGTTCCCTCTCTGTTCCCTCTCTGTTCCCTCTCTGTTCCTTCTGTTCCCTCTCTGTTCCCTCTGTTCCCTCTCTGTTCCCTCTCTGTTCCCTCTCTGTTCCTTCTGTTCCCTCTCTGTTCCCTCTCTCTTCCTTCTGTTCCCTCTGTTCCTCCTGTTCCCTCTCTGTTCCTTCTGTTCCCTCTCTGTTCCCTCTGTTCCCTCTCTGTTCCCTCTCTGTTCCTCCTGTTCCCTCTCTGTTCCCTCTCTGTTCCTTCTGTTCCCTCTCTGTTCCCTCTGTTCCCTCTGTTCCCTCTCTGTTCCCTCTCTGTTCCCTCTGTTCCCTCTCTGTTCCCTCTCTGTTCCCTCTGTTCCTTCTCTGTTCCCTCTCTTCCTCCTGTTCCCTCTGTTCCCTCACTGTTCCCTCTCTGTTCCCTCTCTGTTCCCTCTGTTCCCTCTCTGTTCCTTCTGTTCCCTCTGTTCCCTCTCTGTTCCCTCTGTTCCCTCTCTGTTCCTTCTGTTCCCTCTCTGTTCCCTCTCTGTTCCCTCTGTTCCCTCTCTGTTCCTTCTGTTCCCTCTCTGTTCCCTCTGTTCCCTCTCTGTTCCCTCTGTTCCCTCTGTTCCTTCTCCGTTCCCTCTCTTCCTCCTGTTCCCTCTGTTCCCTCACTGTTCCTTCACTGTTCCCTCTCTGTTCCCTCTCTGTTCCCTCTGTTCCCTCTCTGTTCCCTCTGTTCCCTCTGTTCCCTCTCTATTCCTTCTGTTCCCTCTGTTCCCTCACTGTTCTCCAACTGTTCCCTATTTGTTCCCTCAGTTTTCTCCTCTCTCTGTTCCCTGTTCTCTGTTCATCCTCTGTTCCCTCTCTGTCCTCTCTGTTGGCGTCAGATGACATCATACATATCACCGTTATGAATGGGTTCTCCCTGACCTTTGACCTCAATCTGAATCAATCTGACCCCTGAAGGAACCAAGCCAAATCAATCAATCAGTGGAATCAATGGACCAATCAATCAATCAATCAATCAATCAATCAATCAATCAACCAATCAATCAATCAATCAATCAATCAATCAATCAATCAATCAATCAATCATTATCATGGTTGTAAGTGATTACTATTCAGTGTAGAGGCCCCGCCCCCTCGGAGTGTAAACAGGAAGTGCAGCTGTAACTCTGACTTCCTCCGACCTCCTGCAGCCGCCGTCGGCTCCGCCCCCGCGTCGTCCTGGCGACGAAGAGGAGGAGGACCTGAACAAAGCCTTCGACCTCCAGTGTTTCCAGCAGATCCTCTGTCCTGCCGCTCGCAGCCCGCCGGAGAAACACCGCGTCTACGATGAGCGAGACTTTGAAGGTGAGACGTTAGAACCCAGGTGTGTGTGGGTCTGCAGGATGTTGTCATGGTGACGCAGGTGGAGGTGAACCTGTTGTTGTTGTTTCTCTGCTGCAGATCATCGCCACTCTTCTCTCCACGTCCACCATCCTCTGTCCAAACCTCCGGCTGACGGCAGGAGGAAGAGGAGCAGCGAGGGGAGGAAGGACGGCAGGAGAAGCTCCGCCCCCAGCGCCGCCACCACCATAGAAGAAGACCAGGAGGACGATGGCCAGGACGACGCCTACTCCCAGACCGACGGCGAGGAGGAGGACCTGATGACCTCATACTACAGGTAGACAACCCAGCTGACACGGATCCTGTCGACCTGATGTTTAATCAGCTGGACTGACCTCTGACCTCTGACCTTTGACCTCTGACCCCCCCCCAGTGACCTGACCCCCAGCTCCAACGGCCTCTCCCCCGGTCGCCTCCCCAGCACTGACGAGGCCGACGAGGCCGAGACCCTGATGTCGGTGGACCTGGACGGCATCAAGAGTCAGTACAGCGGCACCAGGCTGGAACCAGTTAAAGGAATAGTTCACCAAAATGCTGATGAATACTCTGCAGTAGTTTTTATTCCTCAAAGGTCATCTGAGACCCGGGAGGCCGAGTCCAACCACAACTTAACATGAGAGTAATAGGGCCCGACGCAATAACGACCATAAAACTACAGAACAACCCTTTAATATTTCTCCATGCTGCTCGTCCACGTGTCCTGAAGGCAGACGGTCCAGAGTTTACTGGTAGACTACGGCATTCAGCCTCAACAGTCCTGTAGTGAATTTCATTTTTTGGTGAACTATACCTTTTTTATTTTATTTTTTTATTTTTATATATTTTTTTGGCTTGTTATGCTTTTATTGATAGGACAGTAGAGAGTGTGACAGGAAATGGGAGGCAGAGATGGGGGGAATGACATGCAGTATAGGGCCGTCCGACACGGGACTCGAACCGGTGGCGCCTGCAGCGGACTGGACCTTTAGTGGGTGGGTTTAGTGCTGAGGGGACGTTAACCCTTCGGTGTCTGACTGCAGCAGAGAACTACAGGTGTTGTTGTGCAGGTGTCCACAGGTCAGCTGACCGGCCCTGCTGGGCTCTGATTGGCCAGTTCTGTTCATGTGAAAACTCAGCTCATAGAGTGTGAGTGTGTGTGTGTGTGTGCGTGCGTGCGTGTGTGTGTGTGTGTTGATTGGATGGTCCGTTCCCGTCTCGTCTTACTGAGTCTCTTCTGAGCTTCAGTGGAGCCTGAAACACAGTTAGCAGGTTCCCATGGGACCAGAGGGGATGTGTTGACCTCTGACCCCCCCCCCCCCCCCCTCCCCCCCCCCCCTCAGGTCACCGTCTGGACGACGTCCCCGCGGTCAGACGTCACCTGGTGAGGCGGAGCTCCAGAGGACCGGTGGTCCACGTCAGCAGCCGGACTCAGATCCAGATCCAGGCTGACCGCACGCCACACGAGGTCTGGACACACACACACACACACACACACACACACACACACACACACACACACACACACACACACACACACACACACACACACACACACACACACACACACTTTATGGAACATTATGGGATGGATGACACTAAAAGGGAAGTTCATCTTCGGAGGTCTGACAGAGGATTTCTCCTAAAACCTGGAAAACTACAAATAAGACTGGGTGAATTCCAGTCCTTCCTCAGCCCTGGTCCTGGTTCTGGTTCTGGTTCTAGTTCTGGTTCTGGTTCTGGAGCCACCAACACAAACCACCACCTTTACATCCAGGTAACGTGGTCCCAGTTCAGCCTCTGGCCCTGTAGCTCCGGGTCAGGGGGTCAGGGGTCAGGGTTCAGGACTAGAGCTAAGGATGGGAACTAGAACTGGAACTAGAACTAGAACTGGAACTAGAACTGGAACTGGGCAGAAGACGAAATAAAAGCTGCAACTAAGACTAAACATTTAGAAACTGTTAGGTTCAGGTTCAGGTTCAGGTCCAGGTCCAGGTTCAGGTTCAGGTTCAGGTTCAGGTTCAGGTCCAGGTCCAGGTTCAGGTTCAGGTTCAGGTTCAGGTTCAGGTCCAGGTCCAGGTTCAGGTTCAGGTCCAGGTCCAGGTCCAGGTCCAGGTCCAGGTCCAGGTTCAGGTCCAGGTCCAGGTCCAGGTTCAGGTCCAGGTCCAGGTTCAGGTCCAGGTCCAGGTTCAGGTTCAGGTCCAGGTCCAGGTCCAGGTCCAGGTCCAGGTCCAGGTCCAGGTTCAGGTTACCCCAGGGGGTAAACTGGTTCTGCAGTGCCATCGAGAGTCAAGACAGTTCACATAAAACATAAAAACAAATACTAGTCCCGTCGCCCTCAGCCTCCCTGACTGAGTTAGGGTTAGGGTTGGTGGACAGACGGTTTAGGTCGTGTCCAGGTGTCCAGGCGTCCAGGCGTCCAGGTGTCCAGGCGTCCAGGCGTCCAGGCGTCCAGGCGTCCAGGTGTCCAGGCGTCCAGGTGGGCGGGGTCATGTTCAGGTGTGGACAGGGTCCCACAGAGTCCATGATGAGGTTTTAAGTCAACAACAAAAGCAGCAGAGGAATGTGAGGAAAGAGGAGCCGGCAGCCTGAGCCCTTAATCCAGCTGCTTTATGGAGAGAGGGGGGGCGGAGTCAGGACGGACAGGTAGAAGGACCTGGACCTGGAGTCTGGGGCTCAGTTCCCTCTGGTCTTCAGGATGGTGGGTTTGGACCTGAGGAGCCAACAGAGAAAGGTACTGGTCCTTCATCCCAGATTAGACTGGCTGAGGTTAGTCCACATCGTCCAGCAGAGAAGGTGGTCTTTCATCTTAATGCAACCTGGTCCGGTCCAGTCTGGTCCAGTCTGGTCCAGTCTGGTCTGGTCCAGTCCGGTCCAGTCTGGTTTAGTCTGGTCTGGTCCAGTCCGGTCCAGTCTGGTCCGATCTGGTCTGGTCCGGTCTGGTCCGGTCTGGTCTGGTCTGGTCTGGTCTGGTCCGGTCCGGTCCGGTCCGGTCCGGTCCGGTCCGGTCCAGTCTGGTCCGGTCCAGTCTGGTCCGGTCCAGTCTGGTCTGGTCCAGTCTGGTCTGGTTCAGTCTGGTTTAGTCATAGCAGTAGGTTTGTTACCTTTAATTGTCGGTGCAGCTATTTTTTTTTTTTTTTTTTACTCTGTGTGGTAACGTTGTGTTATTATCTCATAGCGTGGTGAATGTGCAGGTCACAACTTGTCCACCAGAGCGTTGTGGAGTTGTTGGATTGTGTATTTGATGAGTTTGATGAGGGAAACCAAGAAATCCCATGAGCCTCCGTAGCGTAGCTCTGAGCAGCTCACGGCTCTGCTCCGCCGTTCTAAAAATAGCTTGCACCAACAATTAAAGGTAACGAACCGACTGCTGTGACTATAGGGGTTATGGTGATGGGACAGTTTGACTAAATGTTGAACTGTCCCTTTAACTCAGCTGGTGCTGAGACCAGCGACCTCCTGAGTGACGCCGTGTCCGTGTCCGTGTCCGTGTCCGTGTCCGTGTCCGTGTCCGTGTCCGTGTCCGTGTCCGTGTCCGTGTCTGTGTCCGTGTCCGTGTCCGTGTCCGTGTCTGTGTCCGTGTCTGTGTCCGTGTCCGTGTCCGTGTCCGTGTCCGTGTCCGTGTCCGTGTCCGTGTCCGTGTGTCCAGGTGTTCGTGGAGCTGAACGAGCTGGTCATCGACAGGAACCAGGAGCTGCAGTGGAGGGAGACGGCGCGATGGATCAAGTTTGAGGAGGAGGTGGAGGAGGAGACGGAGCGCTGGGGGAAGCCTCACATCCCCTCCCTCTCCTTCCGCTCCCTGCTGGAGCTACGGAAAACCATCTCCCACGGTGAGGAGGAGGAGGAGGAGGAGGAGGAGGAGGAGGAGGAGGAGGAGGAGGAGGAGGAGGAGGAGGAGGAGGAGGAGGAGGAGGAGGAGGAGGAGATAGGAGGAGGAGGAGGAGGAGGAGGAGGAGGAGGAGGAAGAGGAGGAGGAGGAGGAGGAGGAGGAGGAGGAGGAGGAGGAGGAGGAGGAGGAGGAGGAGGAGGAGGAGGAGGATGAGGAGGAGGAGGAGGAGGAGGAGGAGGAGGAGGAGGAGGAGGAGGAGGAGGAGGAGGAGGAGGAGGAGGAGGAGGAGGAGGAGGAGGAGGAAGAGGAGGAGAGAGGAGGAGGAGAGAGGAGGAGGAGGAGGAGGAGGAGGAGGAGGAGGAAGAGGAGGAGGAGGAGGAGGAGCAGTTAATAAATATTAATTACGTGTTTGTAACGGCGATCCGTGAACACAATGCATGATGGGATATCTTGATATCCTGCTCCAGTCACATTTTATGGTGAATTGTAGGACGGTGACGTCATCAGTGTGAAGTCATCAGTGTGTGATGTCATCAGTGTGTGATGTCATCAGGGGCGGTGCTGCTGGACCTGAAGCAGAGGACGCTCCCCGGCATCGCCCAGCAGGTGGTGGAGCAGATGGTGATCTCAGACCAGATCAGAGCCCAGGACCGGGCCCACGTCCTGAGAGCCCTGCTGCTGAGACACAGGTCTGTCCTCTGTGTCTGTCATCTGTCCTCCTGTCCACATCCTGTCTCTGTCTCCCTGTCCATCTGTCCCTCTGTCCATCCTGTCCATCCTGTCCCTCTGTCCACGTCCTGAGAGCCCTGCTGCTGAGACACAGGTTTGTCCCTCTGTCTCCCTGTCCACGTCCTGTCTCTGTCCTCCTGTCCATCCTGTCCCCCTGTCCCTCTGTCCATCTGTCCCCCTGTCCACGTCCTGAGAGCCCTGCTGCTGAGACACAGGTCTGTCCCCCTGTCCCTCTGTCCATCCTGTCTCTGTCTCCCTGTCCATCCTGTCTCTGTCCCTCGTCCCTCATCACACCATGTGTCTGTCTCCTTGTCCCCAGTCATCCCAGTGATGAGAAGGACCACAGCTTGTTCAGCAAGAACATCTCAGCAGCCAACATGGCCGCCCTGATGGACAGACACCTCGGCCAATCAGAGCCCTCCAACCATCTGACCAATCACAGAGAGGCTGAGGCAGAGAAGAACAAGGTACGTTCACTTCATTTTCAAAAAAACATCCGTCCTGTTGTTGGTTTTCCTGCTCCTCCTGGGTAATGAGTGATGTCATATCACGCTGTAGGTAATGTGTGATGTCATGTGTGATGTCATGAGTGTGGACTGTTAACGTCTTTGTGTCCAGAGAGAAGCCCCGCCCCTCTGTCACTCCAGATCCAAACATGAAGTGAAGCTGATGGAGAAAATCCCAGAGCGAGCTGAGGCCACGGTCGTCCTCGTAGGTACGTCTTCGTCTTCGTCTTCGTCTTCGTCTTCCCCCCCCCCCCCCCCTCGCCCCCCCCCGGGCTCCAGTCTGGGTGACTGCAGCCCTCTGCTGTGTCTGCAGGCAGCGTGGGCTTCCTGGACCAGCCGTCCATGGCGTTTGTGCGCCTGCAGGAGGCGGTCCTCCTGGAGTCGGTCCTGGAGGTCCCGGTCCCGGTCCGGTTCCTGTTCCTGCTGCTGGGCCCCCCCACCACCAGCATCGACTACCACCAGGTGGGGCGCTCCATCTCCACGCTCATGTCGGACAAGGTGAGTCGATCGGTCCCGTGCAGCGAGGACGGCCCGGCCTCCGGCGGCGTGTGATGACCTCATCATCCTCCCTCTGCTCCTGCAGCACTTCCACGAGGCGGCGTACCAGGCCGACGACCGCCACGACCTCCTGACCGCCATCAACCGCTTCCTGGACTGCAGCGTGGTCCTCCCCCCCTCGGAGGTGGGCGGGGACGAGCTGCTGCACTCGGTCGCTCGCTTCCAACGGGAGATGCTGCGAAAGAGGGAGGAGGAGCAGAGCGGGAAGCTGCAGGAGAAGCAGAGCAGCGTCCGGCGGGAAGAAGGTCGGTTGCCTGGGTTACCGCGTTCTCACGCCTCTCAGTGGCGT
Organism: Decapterus maruadsi; assembly: GCA_030347415.2. Classification (NCBI taxonomy): domain Eukaryota; kingdom Metazoa; phylum Chordata; class Actinopteri; order Carangiformes; family Carangidae; genus Decapterus; species Decapterus maruadsi. The sequence continues at coordinate 32,046,591 of CM064906.1, read as the reverse complement.
TCTGTCTCTTCAGTCTGTCCAGAAAAGATTCAAGAGTCTTTATTTGTCCCATGATTAGTTAAAGTGAACTCCGCCCCAGACTGAGCCGTCCCTCGAGGACACTGATAACTGACAGTTGATGATGTCATACAGATTCCCTGGTTCCCTCCAAACCCGGCGACGAGCCCCTGCGGCGTTCCGGTCGCCTGTTCGGCGGACTGATCAAGGACGTGACTCGGCGCTACCCGCAGTACCTGAGTGACATCAGAGACGCGCTGAACCCCCAGTGCATGGCCGCCATCATCTTCATCTACTTCGCCGCCCTGTCGCCGGCCATCACCTTCGGGGGGCTGCTGGGTGAGTCTGGATCCACCTGGTCCAACCGGTCTGAACCGGAGGGGTGAGTCTGGATCCACCTGGTCCAACCGGTCTGAACCGGAGGGGTGAGGATGGATCCACCTGGTCCAACCGGTTTGAACCGGAGGGGTGAGTCTGGATCCACCTGGTCCAACCGGTTTGAACCGGAGGGGTGAGTCTGGATCCACCTGGTCCAACCGGTTTGAACCGGAGGGGTGAGTCTGGATCCACCTGGTCCAACCGGTTTGAACCGGAGGGGTGAGTCTGGATCCACCTGGTCCAACCGGTCTGAACCGGAGGGGTGAGGATGGATCCACCTGGTCCAACCGGTTTGAACCGGAGGGGTGAGTCTGGATCCACCTGGTCCAACCGGTTTGAACCGGAGGGGTGAGGCTGGATCCACCTGGTCCAACCGGTTTGAACCGGAGGGGTGAGTCTGGATCCACCTGGTCCAACCGGTCTGAACCGGAGGAGTGAGTCTGGATCCACCTGGTCCAACCGGTCTGAACCGGAGGGGTGAGTCTGGATCCACCTGGTCCAACCGGTCTGAACCGGAGGGGTGAGGATGGATCCACCTGGTCCAACCGGTTTGAACCGGAGGGGTGAGTCTGGATCCACCTGGTCCAACCGGTCTGAACCGGAGGGGTGAGTCTGGATCCACCTGGTCCAACCGGTTTGAACCGGAGGGGTGAGTCTGGATCCACCTGGTCCAACCGGTTTGAACCGGAGGGGTGAGTCTGGATCCACCTGGTCCAACCGGTTTGAACCGGAGGGGTGAGGCTGGATCCACCAGGTCCAACCGGTTTGAACCGGAGGGGTGAGGCTGGATCCACCAGGTCCAACCGGTTTGAACCGGAGGGGTGAGTCTGGATCCACCTGGTCCAACCGGTTTGAACCGGAGGGGTGAGGCTGGATCCACCTGGTCCAACCGGTTTGAACCGGAGGGGTGAGTCTGGATCCACCTGGTCCAACCGGTCTGAACCGGAGGAGTGAGTCTGGATCCACCTGGTCCAACCGGTCTGAACCGGAGGGGTGAGTCTGGATCCACCTGGTCCAACCGGTCTGAACCGGAGGGGTGAGGATGGATCCACCTGGTCCAACCGGTTTGAACCGGAGGGGTGAGTCTGGATCCACCTGGTCCAACCGGTCTGAACCGGAGGGGTGAGTCTGGATCCACCTGGTCCAACCGGTTTGAACCGGAGGGGTGAGTCTGGATCCACCTGGTCCAACCGGTTTGAACCGGAGGGGTGAGTCTGGATCCACCTGGTCCAACCGGTTTGAACCGGAGGGGTGAGGCTGGATCCACCAGGTCCAACCGGTTTGAACCGGAGGGGTGAGGCTGGATCCACCAGGTCCAACCGGTTTGAACCGGAGGGGTGAGTCTGGATCCACCTGGTCCAACCGGTTTGAACCGGAGGGGTGAGGCTGGATCCACCTGGTCCAACCGGTTTGAACCGGAGGGGTGAGGCTGGATCCACCAGGTCCAACCGGTTTGAACCGGAGGGGTGAGTCTGGATCCACCTGGTCCAACCGGTTTGAACCGGAGGGGTGAGTCTGGATCCACCTGGTCCAACCGGTTTGAACCGGAGGGGTGAGTCTGGATCCACCTGGTCCAACCGGTTTGAACCGGAGGGGTGAGTCTGGATCCACCTGGTCCAACCGGTTTGAACCGGAGGGGTGAGTCTGGATCCACCTGGTCCAACCGGTTTGAACCGGAGGGGTGAGTCTGGATCCACCTGGTCCAACCGGTTTGAACCGGAGGGGTGAGTCTGGATCCACCTGGTCCAACCGGTTTGAACCGGAGGGGTGAGTCTGGATCCACCTGGTCCAACCGGTCTGAACCGGAGGGGTGAGTCTGGATCCACCTGGTCCAACCGGTCTGAACCGGAGGGGTGAGTCTGACTCCACCTGGTCCAACCGGTCTGAACCGGAGGGGTGAGTCTGGATCCACCTGGTCCAACCGGTTTGAACCGGAGGGGTGAGTCTGGATCCACCTGGTCCAACCGGTTTGAACCGGAGGGGTGAGTCTGGATCCACCTGGTCCAACCGGTTTGAACCGGAGGGGTGAGTCTGGATCCACCTGGTCCAACCGGTTTGAACCGGAGGGGTGAGTCTGGATCCACCTGGTCCAACCGGTTTGAACCGGAGGGGTGAGGATGGATCCACCTGGTCCAACCGGTTTGAACCGGAGGGGTGAGTCTGGATCCACCTGGTCCAACCGGTTTGAACCGGAGGGGTGAGTCTGGATCCACCTGGTCCAACCGGTTTGAACCGGAGGGGTGAGTCTGGATCCACCTGGTCCAACCGGTTTGAACCGGAGGGGTGAGGCTGGATCCACCTGGTCCAACCGGTTTGAACCGGAGGGGTGAGTCTGGATCCACCTGGTCCAACCGGTTTGAACCGGAGGGGTGAGTCTGGATCCACCTGGTCCAACCGGTTTGAACCGGAGGGGTGAGGCTGGATCCACCTGGTCCAACCGGTTTGAACCGGAGGGGTGAGTCTGGATCCACCTGGTCCAACCGGTTTGAACCGGAGGGGTGAGTCTGACTCCACCTGGTCCAACCGGTTTGAACCGGAGGGGTGAGTCTGGATCCACCTGGTCCAACCGGTTTGAACCGGAGGGGTGAGTCTGGATCCACCTGGTCCAACCGGTTTGAACCGGAGGGGTGAGTCTGGATCCACCTGGTCCAACCGGTTTGAACCGGAGGGGTGAGTCTGGATCCACCTGGTCCAACCGGTTTGAACCGGAGGGGTGAGTCTGGATCCACCTGGTCCAACCGGTTTGAACCGGAGGGGTGAGGATGGATCCACCTGGTCCAACCGGTTTGAACCGGAGGGGTGAGTCTGGATCCACCTGGTCCAACCGGTTTGAACCGGAGGGGTGAGGATGGATCCACCTGGTCCAACCGGTTTGAACCGGAGGGGTGAGTCTGGATCCACCTGATCCAACCGGTTTGAACCGGAGGGGTGAGTCTGGATCCACCTGGTCCAACCGGTTTGAACCGGAGGGGTGAGTCTGGATCCACCTGGTCCAACCGGTTTGAACCGGAGGGGTGAGTCTGGATCCACCTGGTCCAACCGGTTTGAACCGGAGGGGTGAGTCTGACTCCACCTGGTCCAACCGGTTTGAACCGGAGGGGTGAGTCTGGATCCACCTGGTCCAACCGGTTTGAACCGGAGGGGTGAGTCTGGATCCACCTGGTCCAACCGGTTTGAACCGGAGGGGTGAGTCTGGATCCACCTGGTCCAACCGGTTTGAACCGGAGGGGTGAGTCTGGATCCACCTGGTCCAACCGGTTTGAACCGGAGGGGTGAGTCTGGATCCACCTGGTCCAACCGGTTTGAACCGGAGGGGTGAGGATGGATCCACCTGGTCCAACCGGTTTGAACCGGAGGGGTGAGTCTGGATCCACCTGGTCCAACCGGTTTGAACCGGAGGGGTGAGTCTGGATCCACCTGGTCCAACCGGTTTGAACCGGAGGGGTGAGTCTGGATCCACCTGGTCCAACCGGTTTGAACCGGAGGGGTGAGGCTGGATCCACCTGGTCCAACCGGTTTGAACCGGAGGGGTGAGTCTGGATCCACCTGGTCCAACCGGTTTGAACCGGAGGGGTGAGTCTGGATCCACCTGGTCCAACCGGTTTGAACCGGAGGGGTGAGGCTGGATCCACCTGGTCCAACCGGTTTGAACCGGAGGGGTGAGTCTGGATCCACCTGGTCCAACCGGTTTGAACCGGAGGGGTGAGGCTGGATCCACCTGGTCCAACCGGTTTGAACCGGAGGGGTGAGGCTGGATCCACCTGGTCCAACCGGTTTGAACCGGAGGGGTGAGTCTGGATCCACCTGGTCCAACCGGTTTGAACCGGAGGGGTGAGGCTGGATCCACCTGGTTGACTCCACCTGCTTGACTCCACCTGGTGGACTCCACCAGTTTCTGTTTCACCCCGAAAGAAAAGCAAGACTTATTTCTAAAATAAAATCCAAGTAAAAGCTTCAGTTTCTTTACAGTATACCCAGGGGGCAAAGTCACATTTTTTTGGAAAACAGACACAGAGCGTTGTAAAAGGTTTTCCACCATAAATGATATCTAGGACCTTCAAGGATTAAAACCTGGGTGGACGACCCGGTCAACGAGCTGCAGGAAAGCTACGGGGTCCAAAGACCTTCTATTGGGTCATTTTGCTGGGGAATGTACGTAACTGCAAATACTTAGGTACTACAATGGCATAAATAGTCATACAACTCTAAAATTTGGCAGAGAGTATCTTGACACATAGGGGAAGGCAAGAAAAAAAGATTCTGGGGTTTGTTGCAACTTGATTGTAAGATATCACCCTCAACATCCCAAAAAAGACCAAAAAAACAACTGTTCGTCTGACAAATTCTCATGAAAAAAATTATTATTTTTTCAGCAGGACATCTATACCTAATACATATGTAGAAAATCTCTTTAATTCATAAGCTTCCATGTGAGTCCAAGCAGCCTTTCTATCTCAAAACCCCCCCTTGCTGTGGCCGACGGTCTTCTCTCTCTATCTGTTCATTTTGGGGAGATCCAGAAATACCATGTATTCTAATGAGGCCAGTTAACATGGAGGTTTTCACTATAGGTGTTGCACTGTTTGGAGACAGCCTGTAGCTTTCCAGTAGCTAGTAGAAAGGCTAGCTTGGACTCACATGGAAGATTATGAACTAAAGAAATTTTCTATATATGTATTAGGTATAGATGTTCTCCATAAAGTGCTGAAAAATAATAATTTTCATGAGAATTTGTCAGTTTTTTTGGTCTTTTTTGGGATGTTGAGGGTGATATCTTAAAATCAAGTTGCAACAAACCCCAGAACCTTTTTTTCTTGCCTTCCCCTATGTGTCAAGATACTCTCTGCCAAATGTTAGAGTTGTATGACTATTTATGCCATTGTAGTACCTGTATTTGCATTTATAATAACCCAATAGAAGGTCTTTGGACCCCGTAGCTTTCCTGCAGCTCGTTGACCAGGTTGTCCACCCAGGTTTTAATCCTTGAAGGTCCTAGATATCATTTATGGTGGACAACCTTTTACAACGCTCCTTGTCTGTTTTTTTGCTTTGCCCCCTGGGTAGTATACTGAATATGTGCCTTAAAAGACAAGTGGTCATCAATCAAGAACCCCAGATGTTTAAAAGTAGATACAAGTTCAATTTGTTGACCGTTACCATGACAATGACAGGCTGACTCGATTTTGCTGATTTAACATTAGTGAAAAACATGAGCTTAGTTTTGTCTTCATTTAGAACAGAGTTGTTCTAATGCATTCTGTATAAACAAACCCTTCTGCAGGTGTTGGTGCAAAGCAGTAAATGACTGGATCATCAGCGTAGAGATGAAATGAATATTAATGTCAATATATTTATATACAAAGTAAATACCCAGGGTCCTAGTCCTGATCCCTGAGGCGCTCCGTCCCCCCTGCAGGTGAGAAAACCGAAGGTCTGATCGGCGTGTCGGAGCTGATCGTTGCCACGGCGATGCAGGGCGTAGTGTTCAGCGTGCTGGGCGCTCAGCCTCTGCTGGTCATCGGCTTCTCTGGACCTCTGCTGGTCTTTGAGGAGGCCTTCTACACGGTGAGTCCACATCAGACCTGGACCTGGTGTAAGAGTTAGACCTCGTTGGGGGGTCCGGTCCTGGTGGTCTACAGACCTCTCTAAGTCCTCCTGCTCTGCTCAGTTCTGTAAGGACAACGGGGTCGAGTACCTGACGGGCCGGGTCTGGATCGGGTTCTGGCTGGTCCTCATCGTCCTCCTCACGGTGGCCTTCGAAGGAAGCATCCTGGTCCGCTTCGTGTCCCGCTTCACGCAGGAGATCTTCTCCTTCCTCATCTCCCTCATCTTCATCTACGAGACCTTCGCCAAGCTGGTCAAGGTAGGACCAGAACCAGCAGAGACCAGTAGAGACCAGCAGAGACCACCAGAGACCAGTAGAGACCAGTAGAGACCAGCAGAGACCAGTAGAGACCAGAGACCAGCAGAGACCACCAGAGACCAGAGACCAGCAGAGACCAGTAGAGACCAGTAGAGACCACCAGAGACCACCAGAGACCAGTAGAGACCAGTAGAGACCAGCAGAGACCAGTAGAGACCAGAGACCAGCAGAGACCACCAGAGACCAGAGACCAGCAGAGACCAGTAGAGACCAGAGACCAGGGACCAGATCCACTCTGAACTCTTTGTGCTGCTCGTCTCCAGATCTTTCGGGAACATCCTCTCCAAAACTGTTACCATAGAAACACCACAGCATCCCCGTCTCTCTGCAACGTCACCATGGAGACCCCCGGGGATCCTGGGAAGGTTGTGGGAGAACCCAACACGGCCCTGCTGTCGCTGGTCCTCATGTCGGGAACGTTCTTCATCGCCTTCTATCTGCGCAAGTTCAAGAACAGCTCCTTCTTCCCCGGCAGGGTCAGTACTGCAGCACAGACACAGCAGGGGGGGGGGCAGTGCTGCTGCACAGACACAGCAGGGGGGGTCAGTACTGCAGCACAGACACAGCAGGGGGGGTCAGTACTGCAGCACAGACACAGCAGGGGGGGTCAGTACTGCAGCACAGACACAGCAGGGGGGGTCAGTACTGCAGCACAGACACAGCACAGAGCACAGACACAGGGGGGGGGGGGTCAGTACTGCAGCACAGACACAGCAGGGGGGGTCAGTACTGCAGCACAGACACAGCAGGGGGGGTCAGTACTGCAGCACAGACACAGGGGGGGTCAGTACTGCAGCACAGACACAGCAGGGGGGGGGTCAGTACTGCAGCACACACACACACTGCAGCACAGACACAGCAGGGGGGGTCAGTACTGCAGCACAGACACAGCAGGGGGGTCAGTACTGCAGCACAGACACAGCAGGGGGGTCAGTACTGCAGCACAGACACAGCAGGGGGGTACTGCAGCACAGACACAGCAGGGGGGGGGTCAGTACTGCAGCACAGACACAGCAGGGGGGGGTCAGTACTGCAGCACAGACACAGCAGGGGGGGGTCAGTACTGCAGCACAGACACAGCAGGGGGGGTCAGATGCAGCACAGACACAGCAGGGGGGTCAGTACTGCAGCACAGACACAGCAGGGGGGTTTGCAGCACAGACAAGACCTGGGGGTCAGTACTGCAGCACAGACAAAACTGCAGCACAGACACAGCAGGGGGGGGGGGGGGTCAGTACTGCAGCACAGACACAACCTTCAGATTCCTTCTTTTAGACCTGAAATGTTAGGAAAATACAGCCTAACCCTAACCCTGTAAATTTGATCGGAATTGCCCTTTAATCAATAAATGGGACATTTACTGGGACAGCTGTCCAATCAAACGGCCTTGTTGAGGTGTAACCACAGCAACACTCTCCTGTCTGACTCCAGCTCCGCAGGATCATCGGAGACTTCGGTGTTCCCATAGCGATCCTCATCATGGTGCTGGTGGACTGGAGCGTGGACGACACCTACACGCAGGTCAGAGCCGCGTCTAGCGCCGCGTTGTTGTAAAGGCCACGCCCCCGCTGACCAAACCTCTTCCTATTGGCCGACAGAAGCTCAACGTGCCCAGCGGCTTCTCGGTGTCCAGCCCGGAGAAGCGTGGTTGGCTCATCTCTCCGCTGGGCTCCGACGGACGCTTCCCCGTCTGGATGATGGCGGCCAGCATCCTGCCCGCCATCCTCGTCTTCATCCTCATCTTCATGGAGTCCCAGATCACAGCGTACAGCACCTTCTACTGGGGGGGGGGGGGGGGTCTTTAAAGGGATAGTTCAACATTTATTCAAATTGTCCCATCACCATAACCCCTATAGTCACAGCAGTAGGTTCGTTACCTTTAATTGTCGGTGCAAGCTGTTTTTAGAACGGCGGAGCAGAGCCGTGAGCTGCTCAGAGCTACGCTACGGAGGCTCATGGGATCCAACAACTCCACAACGCTCTGGTGGACAAGTTGTGACCTGCACATTCACCACGCTATGAGATAATAACACAACGTTACCACACAGAGTTGTTTTAGAGGGAAATACAGAGACTGTTGATGAACAACTGTCCCTGAAGGCAACGTGCATCAGAGGTTTTACATGAATTTCCCTCTAAAACAACTCTGTGTGGTAACGTTGTGTTATTATCTCATAGCGTGGTGAATGTGCAGGTCACAACTTGTCCACCAGAGCGTTGTGGAGTTGTTGGATTGTGTATTTGATGAGTTTGATGAGGGAAACCAAGAAATCCCATAATGAGCCTCCGTAGCGTAACTCTGAGCAGCTCACGGCTCTGCTCCACCGTTCTAAAAATAGCTTGCACCGACATTTAAAGGTAACAAACCTCCTGCTGTGACTATAGGGACTAAATGTTGAACTGTCCCTTTAACAGCTGGGTGTGTGTGTCCTCCAGGCTCATCGTCAGTAAGAAGGAGCGGATGCTGATGAAGGGAACCGGTTTCCACCTGGACCTGCTCATCATCGTGGCGGTGGGCGGGGTCTCGGCCATGTTTGGGTTGCCGTGGCTGTCGGCCGCCACCGTGCGCTCCGTCACACACACCAACGCTCTCACCGTCATGAGCAAGGCCGTCGCCCCCGGAGACAAGCCGCGTATCCAGGAGGTGAAGGAGCAGCGGGTGACGGGCTTCCTGGTGGCCGTGTTAGTGGGTACGACCTCTACGTCCATCCCATAATATTCATCTCATTTCAGTCCAAACTAACCTCATTCTATTAAAACCAGACTCGTCTCATTAAAGCAGCTGCTTTAAAACAACAACCTGCTGCACTTTCATTTCAAATCAATCTTTATTGTCCACCATGTGGACATTTGTCTTTGGCTTCACACATAAAAACCACATAGAATACAATACAGTACATTGACACATAATAAATAGATCAATAAATAGCATCACATCCAATACATGAGAGGGAAGGAATCATTTTCACATTTACAGTGAAAATTAGTTTGAAACAAATGAAAATGATGTAAAAACAAGTTCATGTGGAGGTGATTCTTCTGGTTTAAAGTGGAAAGAGTTTAGTTTGGACTGAAATGAGACAAATGTTCTTGTGATTCCACTGCGTTCTCCTCCACCTCGCTGACCCGGTCTGACCCGGTCTGACCCGGTCTGACCCGGTCCTGGTCTGGTCCTGGTCTGACCCGGTCTGACCCGGTCTGACCCGGTCCTGGTCTGACCTGGTCCTGGTCTGACCCGGTCCTGGTCTGACCCGGTCCTTGTCTGACCCGGTCCTGGTCTGACCCGGTCTGACCCGGTCCTGGTCTGACCCGGTCCTGGTCTGACCCGGTCCTGGTCTAACCCGGTCCTGGTCTCCTCAGGTCTGTCCATCGTGATCGGGGAGGTCCTGCGTCAGATCCCTCTGGCCGTGCTGTTTGGGATCTTCCTCTACATGGGGGTGATGTCGCTGAACGGGATCCAGCTCACGGAGCGGCTGGTGCTGCTGCTGATGCCCCCCAAGTACCACCCGGACCAGACCTACGTCCGCAAGGTCGGCCACGCCCCCCGACACCCCCAATATGACCACACCCCCCCCAACACGCCACCCCCTCCAACACATGACAGATGAATGAGTGAGTGAGTGAGTGAATGAATGAATGAGTGAATGAGTGAATGAGTGGTCAGACAGTGGCGGTCAGTGTGTCTCTGTGTCGTCGTCACCAGGTGCGGACGTTGAGGATGCACCTGTTCACCCTCATCCAGCTGACCTGTCTGTCCGTCCTGTGGGTCGTCATGGCGACGGCGGCGGCGCTGGCGTTCCCCTTCATGTTGCTGCTGACCATCCCAGTGAGGATGCTGCTGCTCCCCCGTCTGTTCAGCCGCAGAGAGCTGCAGAGCGTGAGTCACTACCTCTGACCTCTGACCTCTGAACCCCTGACCCTGTGACCTCTGACTCCTGACTCTGTGACCTCTGTCCTCTGAACCCCTGACCTCTGAACCCCTGACCTCTGACCCTGTGACCTCTGACCCCTGACCCTGTGACCTCTGACCACTGTCCTCTGAACCCCTGACCTCTGACTCCTGACTCTGTGACCTCTGTCCTCTGAACCCCTGACCTCTGACCTGTAACCTCTGTCCTCTGAACCCCTGACCTCTGACCCTGTGACCTTTGACCCCTGACCTCTGACCTGTATCCTCTGACCTCTGACCCTGAGACCTCTGACTCCTGACCCCTGTCCTCTGACCCTGTGACCTCTGACCCCTGACCTCTGAACCCCTGACCTCTGACCCTGAGACCTCTGACCTGTATCCTCTGACCTCTGACCCTGAGACCTCTGACTCCTGACCCCTGACCTCTGACCCTCTGACCCCTGACCCCTGACCTCTGACCCCTGACCCTGTGACCTCTGACCCTGTGACCTCTGACCCCTGTCCTCTGAACCCCTGACCTCTGACCCTGTGACCTCTGACCCCTGCAGCTGGATGCTGACGATGCGGAGCCGCACCTGGAGGAGAAGGAGGGGCAGGACGAGTACTCACAGCTGCAGATGCCCGTGTGACCTGCTGCCAGCTTCTGATTGGCTCCCTGCAGTAGAGCAGGGTGCCCCCCCCCCCCCGTGTCTGTCCCTGACGACCCCGTCCTCTCCACTAACAGAAACCTGTCCTTGCTGCTGACTCATTAAATCACATTATTCTGTCTACATGGGTTGTGGTTTCTTCTCGTCTCGTGTCTTGTTGTGCGTCTGGCGGCCATGTTGTTGTTGTTGTTGTTTGTGTGTCAGTCCCGTAACATCTGACCTCTCTGTACCGTCTTCAGGAGCTGTTACAGTTACACGCGTGTCCTTCCTCAGATCAGAAACACATCAATCTGAACATAAATATGAATTATTCTATAAACTAATACAGGGCCTCCTCAGTGGGCGGGGCTTCAGTCAGACAACAGGTATGAGGCTCCTCAGTGGGCGGGGCTTCAGTCAGAAGGCCCGCAGTGGCGGGGCTTCAGTCAGACAACAGGTATGACCTCAGTGGGCGGGGCTTCAGTCACACATCAGGTATGAGGCTCCTCAGTGGGCGGGGCTTCAGTCAGACAACAGGTATGAGGCTCCTCAGTGGGCGGGGCTTCAGTCAGACAACAGGTATGAGGCTCCTCAGTGGGCGGGGCTTCAGTCAGACAACAGGTATGAGGCTCCTCAGTGGGCGGGGCTTCAGTCAGACAACAGGTATGAGGCTCCTCAGTGGGCGGGGCTTCAGTCAGACATCAGGTACGAGGCTCCTCAGTGGGCGGGGCTTCAGTCAGACATCAGGTATGAGGCTCCTCAGTGGGCGGGGCTTCAGTCAGACAACAGGTATGAGGCTCCTCAGTGGGCGGGGCTTCAGTCAGACATCAGGTACGAGGCTCCTCAGTGGGCGGGGCTTCAGTCAGACATCAGGTATGAGGCTCCTCAGTGGGCGGGGCTTCAGTCAGACATCAGAAATGAGGCTCCTCAGTGGGCTGGGGCTTCAGTCAGACATCAGGTATGAGGCTCCTCAGTGGTTGGGGCTTCAGTCAGACAACAGGTATGAGGCTCCTCAGTGGGCGGGGCTTCAGTCAGCCATCAGGTATGAGGCTCCTCAGTGGGCGGGGCTTCAGTCAGACAACAGGTATGAGGCTCCTCAGTGGGCGGGGCTTCAGTCAGCCATCAGGTATGAGGCTCCTCAGTGGGCGGGGCTTCAGTCAGACATCAGGTATGAGGCTCCTCAGTGGGCGGGGCTTCAGTCAGACAACAGGTATGAGGCTCCTCAGTGGGCGGGGCTTCAGTCAGCCATCAGGTATGAGGCTCCTCAGTGGGCGGGGCTTCAGTCAGACATCAGGTATGAGGCTCCTCAGTGGGCGGGGCTTCAGTCAGACAACAGGTATGAGGCTCCTCAGTGGGCGGGGCTTCAGTCAGACAACAGGTACGAGGCTCTAGTGTTGAATGATGATGATGCTGGTTCCAGGGTGGAGGTTGGAGACGATCCTCCCAGTGGCTCCAGCTGGACACACGTCTCAGCACATCTTTGATTTATGGTTTTATAACAGCAGTGAACTGATGATTAGATCAAGACCGAAACCTGTCGGCCACAGCGGGACGACTGCACCGAGGACAGAGGACAGAGGTGAGACGACTGCACCGAGGACAGAGGACAGAGGTGAGACGACTGCACCGAGGACAGAGGACAGAGGTGAGACGACTGCACCGAGGACAGAGGTGAGACGACAGTTTTAGTTTCTATAGGGACGACCTGCAGCAGTCGGTTTAATTACTGCAGATTAGAAAAGTACAAAAGTCAGTTAGAGACAATAAAACAAATGGAGGTGTCCAGGAGAGTCAGAGAATCTGAGTCAGTGCACATCGCAGTTCCTGATTGGCCGGGGAAGGGAGGGCGGGGCTACAAAGACACAGGTGTGTTTGACCGTGTCAGACTCTAAAGGTCAGAACCGTGTTTGAACGTCGACGACCAGAAGACAGATAAAACTACACCAGAGGGATCAATAGCACAGTAGCTTCATCATCATCATCATCATCATCATCGTTTCTCTGTCCGACAGCCGTGGTTGAAGATGATCCAGTGGGTGGTGGTCCTGCTCCTCCTGACGGCCGGCTCAGCTCACAGCTCAGGTGAGTTCACAGCTGTTCCACCGTCCGTCACACACCACAGACCTCAGATTTGCTGCAAAGGGTTTGTTTCCACCTGATACTGAACTCACAGTGTTTCTGCTACTAGTGGTTGAACAGCTGTACAAATGGAGATCGAACCTCTGTTCCCTGATCGGGGAACACAGGACCCTCTTGTTGAAAAAGGGTCTTATGTTCCAAGAGATAAATAATTTGAAAGAAAAAGCACTCATTTTATTTATTTTTTATTTCTGTTATTTTCTTATTTCAAGTAATAAAATATATTTTTGTGATAAAGAATGTAAAAAATAATATTTCAAAGTGAAAATATATTTTTGTTGAGTTTACGTGGCGAGAAATCCAATCAGTGATCGAGGTTAAAGGTCGACCGGGGTCGGAAGAGGTCGAGACCGGAAGAGACATTCTAAAAACTTTAAAGGTACCTAGGGGTAAGAAAAACACATTTTATTTTTAGTTCATTTATTTACAGGAGTGATAAATACAAGCTAAAAACAGTAGTAAAAACACATTTTTGTTTAAATAACAGTATTTACAGTCAGAGAATAAATAGAACAGTTCATAAATAAGGTATTACCGTGTAGTTACTTACCTGCATTAGTTAACCTAAAAAGAAAGCGATTTCTTAACTAAAAGAACTTGGGAAGCGTCTAGACGTCTAGAGGGCGCTACACCCGGTTTTCCCAAAAAAGGGTCCTATGTTCTTTTTATTAACTTAACCAACTCCTTTCTTCATTGGCTAAACCCAACCAATGGGACAATTACACTTCTCACTCAGTCACAACTCCACTTCCAGGTATGGGTACAAAAATTGCATGTTCCTCAAAGGGTCCTATGTTCCCCAGGTCCTTTTGGGAAAAAGCAAGGACACTTTTCCCCAAAAGGGTCCTATGCTCCCTGGTCTGGACACAGTGGGGAACATAGGGATGATCCCTGGTCTGGACACAGTGGGGAGGATAGGGATGATCACTGGTCCCCTACACAGCAGGGAACATAGGGATGATCCCTGGTCCCCTACACAGCAGGGAACATAGGGATGATCCCTGGTCCCCTACACAGTGGGGAGCATAGGGATGATCCCTGGACTGGACACAGTGGGGAGGATAGGGATGATCACTGGTCCCCTACACAGCAGGGAACATAGGGATGATCCCTGGTCCCCTACACAGCAGGGAACATAGGGATGATCCCTGGTCCCCTACACAGTGGGGAGCATAGGGATGATCCCTGGACTGGACACAGTGGGGAACATAGGGATGATCACTGGTCCCCTACACAGCAGGGAACATAGGGATGATCCCTGGTCCCCTACACAGCAGGGAACATAGGGATGATCCCTGGTCCCCTACACAGCAGGGAACATAGGGATGATCCCTGGTCCCCTACACAGCAGGGAACATAGGGATGATCCCTGGTCCCCTACACAGTGGAGAGCATAGGGATGATCCCTGGTCCCCTACACAGCAGGGAACATAGGGATGATCCCTGGTCTGGACACAGTGGGGAGCATAGGGATGATCCCTGGTCCCCTACACAGCAGGGAACATAGGGATGATCCCTGGTCTGGACACAGTGGGGAGCATAGGGATGATCCCTGGTCCCCTACACAGTGGGGAGCATAGGGATGATCCCTGGTCCCCTACACAGCAGGGAACATAGGGATGATCCCTGGTCTGGACACAGCAGGGAACATAGGGATGATCCCTGGTCCCCTACACAGTGGAGAGCATAGGGATGATCCCTGGTCCCCTACACAGCAGGGAACATAGGGATGATCCCTGGTCTGGACACAGTGGGGAGCATAGGGATGATCCCTGGTCCCCTACACAGCAGGGAACATAGGGATGATCCCTGGTCTGGACACATTGGGGAGCATAGGGATGATCCCTGGTCCCCTACACAGCAGGGAACATAGGGATGATCCCTGGTCTGGACACAGTGGGGAGCATAGGGATGATCCCTGGTCCCCTACACAGCAGGGAGCATAGGGATGATCCCTGGTCCCCTACACAGCAGGGAACATAGGGATGATCCCTGGTCTGGACACAGTGGGGAACACAGGGATGATCCCTGGTCCCCTACACAGTAGGGAACATAGGGATGATCCCTGGTCCCCTACACAGTAGGGAACATAGGGATGATCCCTGGTCCCCTACACAGCAGGGAACATAGGGATGATCCCTGGTCCCCTACACAGCAGGGAACATAGGGATGATCCCTGGTCCCCTACACAGCAGGGAACATAGGGATGATCCCTGGTCTGGACACAGTGGGGAACATAGGGATGATCCCGTGTGTTGGCTGACGGTAGCTCTGTGTGGTCTCAGGTTCTGTGGCCACCAGCTGCGAGGCGTGTCACAGCCTGGCTCGATGCCACGCTGCCCCCCATGACAACAGCGTCCAGGCGGTGGACGTGTCCTGCCGCTGTGGAGACGGCGCCGTGGGAGACGGCTTCACCTGCTACAACACGACCACCTGCAGCGACGACTGCTGCGGCCGCGGCTACCGCTGGTCGCCGCTCCAGGGCTGCGTGGACATCGATGAGTGCTCGTTGCCCCGCCCCCCCTGCGGTCCAGGGCAGGTCTGCATGAACACCCGAGGCTCCTTCTCTTGCATGACGGCCCCCAGCCTGCAGCACGATGCTACTGAGCCCACCCCCCGCTCCCTGAGGCTCGCCTGTGGAGGCGTCCAGTGCCCGTTCGGTCAGGACTGTCTCCAGGTGAACGGCACAGCTCGCTGCATCGACCCGTGTCAGCGCTACACTCCGTTGCGAGACGCCTGGCGAGCCACCGACTTCAGGGCTGACCCAGGATCTGTGGCCTGCGACAGCCTCTCAGACTGGCAGGGCTGGTACCGACTGTTCATCGGAAACAGCAGCGTTCGGATGCCGGAGCGCTGCATTGAGAGTCGGATGTGTGGGACCGATGCTCCGCTGTGGCTGCAGACCCCCCACCCAACCACCTCGCAGGGCATCGTCCAGGGGGGTGTGTGTGGCAGCTGGGACAGAGGCTGCTGCCAGTTTCAGTCCAACCCCATCCACATGAAAGCCTGTCCAGGGAACTACCACGTCTACAAGTTTGTAAGCCCCACTTTGTGTCGCCTGGCCTACTGTGCAGGTGAGTAGGGTTGACTGGGGTTACACGCTGTCATTCCGACATCCCAACATCTAGACATCCCAACACTTAGACATCTAGACATCCCAACACTTAGACATCCCACCATTTAGACATCCCAACACTTAGACATCCCAACACTTTGACATCCCACCATTTAGACATCCCAACACTTTGACATCCCACCATTTAGACATCCCAACACTTAGACATCCTAACATTCTGACATCCCACCATTCCAACAAGGCTTTCCATATAAGGGAATGTGCGTTCCTCAACAGGCTCCTCCCACATGGTTGTGTGTAATTCCACAGCAGAGCAGACAGGGACCAGTCTGCCTGTCCAGCCTCTACCTGCTCTTTTTACTAAACTGAACCAAGTCCTTTTTTCGTTGCCTAAACCCAACCAGTGCAGAATCTTTTGGGGAAAAAAATACGCTATTAAAGGAATTGTCGGAAAGGCAGGATGTTTAAAAAAAGAAAAGAATACCGTCATTCCGACCACAGGAGGCAGGAGGTGTCGGAATGACAGGACGTTTGATAGAAAATGAAGTGTTTCCATCTAGATGATTAGAGGCCTGTGTCCGACTGGTGGGATGTCAGAGTGGCGGTCGCCCCCTGACTGTGGAGATCTAGATTCTGGGACCTTGATCCAGAGGCCTCCACTGCAGTGGGTCAGGACCAGAGAACTGGACAGGAACCAGTTCTCCTGTACCACACAATGATTTTGTTAAAAGACCATTTAGACCTTTGATCCTGACAGATTCTCTTCTGTTCCTCTACAGATGTCAACACCTTGGTGTGCAACACCTGTGCTGAAGGGGAGACCTGTGTGAGCAGTGATAAGATCACCTGGAGGTGTGAACGTCAGGGTGAGTGTCCACTAAGACCAGATGGGTCCTGAAGACCTCGCTGAGTCCAGTCAGGTCCTTCCAACAAGGTTTCAGTGTGACAGAGATCTTCAAACACATATAAATATAATTACACATTAAACATGTAATTTAAATCAGGAATCCTAAATGATTAAAGGGATAGTTCAAGATTTTGGCAAATTGGCCCATTGCCATAATCGCTATAGTCATACAGTAGCAGTGGGTTCGTTACCTTTAATTGTCGGTGTAAGCTATTTTTAGAACGGCGGAGCAGAGCCGTGAGCTGCTCAGAGCTACGCTACGGAGGCTAAGATAATTTCTTGGTTTCCCTCATCAGACTCATCAAATACAAAATCCCAAAACTCCAAAACGCTTTTGTGGACAAGTTGTGACCTGCACAACCACGACGCTATGAGATAATAACGGAACGATACGAAACGGAGCCGTTTTCGAGGTAAATATGGAGACTGCTTGCTGAAAAACTGTCCCTGAACGCAACGCGCATCAGCGGTTTTGCATGAATCTACCTCTAAAACAGCTCTGTCTCATAACGTTCCGTTATTATCTCATAGCGTGGTGGTTGTGCAGCTCACGTGTCCACGACAGCGCTTTTGAGTTGCTGGGTTGTGTATTTGACGAGTTTGATGAGGGAAACCAAGAAATCCCATGAGCCTCCGTAGCGTAGCTCTGAGCAGCTCACGGCTCTGCTCCGCTGTTCTAAAAATAGCTTGCACCGACAATAATTAAAGGTAACGAACCTACTGTTATGACTATAGCGATTATGGCAATGGGCCAATTTGCCAAAATCTTGAACTATCCCTTTAATATAATGAATGTAACATTATTATTTGTGCATGTAAATCGCTATAATCTGTTTAATGGCTGTTAGAGAAAGAACTGTAATCAACTCCTGAGAGAATAAACACTGATGTGGTGAACAGAGCCCTCTAGTGGCAAAACACTGCAAACACATCATTGTTTAGGGTTAACTGCATCAGCACAGAAACAGCAGGTCACAAACTTAACAGAAACATGATGCATTACAAATACAGAACCCTCCAGAAATAAGACTCGGTTATGTCGACAATATTATAAAGAAGAAAACAGTCGAGTTTCCTAATGTTTCCATGTTGATCCCTCTGATCCTCCCTGTGTTGTTGTATCACTGAATATGTCTGATGTTGTGTTTTTGCCTCAGCTCTACAGACTCCCGTCATGAGGCTGGTGAACGGTGACTCCGTCTGCTCTGGTAGAGTGGAGATCTTCCACAGCAACCAGTGGGGGACTGTGTGTGACGATAGCTGGGATATTAACGATGCCAGAGTGGTCTGCAGACAGATGGACTGTGGCTCCGCCCGGTCTGCAACCATTGCAGCCAGCTTTGGACAGGGGACCGGACCCATCTGGATGGATAATGTCGTCTGTACAGGCAGCGAGTCTACGTTGTCACAGTGTCAGCATCGAGGGTTTGGCACTCATGACTGCAGCCATAGTGAGGACGCTGGAGTCGTCTGCTCCGGTGAGTGACGCGTCTTTAAATTGACTTGAACATTCACAACAAAAGGTTCATTTAACAGTCAGTAAACTTCCAGATGTGGAAGGTAAAGTTACAGAAGGTTGAAGACCAGCTTCATTTCAAAGTTTTATGTAGATTGTAATCTCCCCAATCTGCATTGTGTTGAACCTAATACTCGCCGCTGCATTGTGTCATTGTGTGTGATGATGATCCAGGTCTGCAGGGTGGTCTTCCAGAGCCAGAACTGGTTTGTGGACAGGACCAGCTGCGCCTGGTGGTCCAGAAGAGGGCGCTGCAGGAGCAAGGGCTGAACGCGTCCTCTGCTCACCTGATCGACCCCCGCTGCCACCAGCAGGTCGACCACCAGGACGCCATGTGGTACCTGGTGGAGCGCAGCAAAGGAGTCTGTGGGAACGTGGTGAAGGTAAGGAATGCTACCAACAGAGATGTGAGTGTGACAGTTGAGGGTCCTGTCACTATGCCTCCAATTGATCATGCGCCCCGGCTACTTGGCCAAGGGGATGTCCCTATTGTATTATCTGTATAATGGAGTCTACAGGGAGCAGAATGCAGCCTCTAAATAACACATTATCTGCAGAGAAACTCCTTCATGATAGGCTGGTGCTGTTCCCTCTGAGTCCAGGTCAGCTGGTATCAACATCCGGGGTCTGTAGGTTGGCCTACAGACCCCGGATGTTGAAATGATCATCCAGGTCAGAGGTCAGGAACTCACGTTAACTTTCTCAGATTTTAACAGTGTCTACTTTGCTTCACTTCCTTCACCTCATAATTTCTTTTTCTATGACATTTCTTTTCTTTTGGTGCTGTTTTGTATTCCTTGTTTTGTTGTAAAGTAGGGATGCACCGATACCGGCATCGGGTATCGGCCCCGATACCGATATTGATACCGGTATCGGCGAACTTTACCGATACCGCGAACCGATACCAGTGCATGCCACTGCTCTGCATGAAGACCACGATCAGAGGGTGGCTTTGCATCTTTGTTGTATTTTTGTTAGATCAGAGGCTTGTTACAACAAATGTTGTTGAAGCAGAGAAGAAAATAAAACTTGTCGTCCAATTCATTGCATTTTGCCTAATTGTTTTTTTGTTGTGGTAGAAGGGTTAGCATCGGTACTCGGTATCGGCAAGTACTCAGTTCCAAGTATCGGTATCGTATCGGTTTTTATCGGTGCATCCCTATTGTAAAACACTTGGGCTCAGTCTGCATTGTGTTGAATGTAAATGAAGCCGAGTTCTTCTTGTGGGTTTGTGTTTGTGTTCCAGACCAACGGCACCCACATCATCTACTCCAACATCCTGTTCGTGTACCCATCAGACTCGTCCAGTGTCTCTCTCCCCGTCCCCATGAGCATCCCCTTCTCCTGCGTCTTCCCTCTGGATGACGTCAGCAGCCTGAGCGCCGCCATCCAGTACCGGCCGCCGTGAGTTCATCCTCTGCTTTGTCAGAATGAGATGCTGCGGATCATCTTGGTTGTGGTTAAATTAAAGGTCGTTGTAGAGTGACTGCTGCTCTCCTCATCCTGTCTTGTCCTAAGGGGGGGCAGGGTTGGTGTGGTGCGTTCAGGCGACCCCACCAGAGCTTCCATGACTCTGTACCAGAATGCAAACTTCAGCCGGCCGTTTCCCTCCGGCCCCGTCCGCCTGCCGCTCGGCTCCACGCTGCACCTGGACGTCTCCATGGAGAACTACGACAACCACGGCTTCGTCCTCGTTCTGGAGAACTGCTACACCACCAACTCACCGAGCGCTGACGACCCGGTCCAGTACTCCCTGATCCACAACCGGTGAGGGTCCAGCAGGACAGCGCTCTGGGCCTGAGACCCGGGTCTCCTGGTCTGCAGCAGGAAGACACACTTGTTTACACCAGGGACCCTAAACTGACACCAGTTCGACCACGGACCCCCACTGGAACACATTATGAAGCAAACACCAGAATTAGGGTCAAGGGTGTGAATTTTGGGGAAAATTATAGAGAAATTTCTGGAAAAAAGTGGTACAATTTCTAAAAAAAAAAAGTTTTTAAAAAATTGTAGAAAAAGGTGAAAAGATTTCTGAAAAAACAAGAACCCGCTTTGAGAACCGTTGGAACAGAGGAACAGAAAGTCTTTATTGTCACTGCGTTACAGAAACACAGCAGAAAACAACCACAGTGTGAAAACCTGCCGGCTCTTAGCCAATCAAAACCATTTCCTCAGACAGGTCAGGTGTGTTCTGGCCTCTGCTGACTCTGAGCGGCTTTGTGATTGGCTGTCTCCCCCAGGTGTCCGGTGGACCGTCGTCACGTGGCCGTGGTTGAAAACAGCGTGAGGCAGCGAGCTCGCTTCTCGGCGCTGCTCTTCCTGTTCCACGGGACGTACAGCGACGTTTATCTGCACTGCAGGATCAGCCTGTGTGACCGGGACAGCGCCTCCTGCAGCTCGGTGAGTGCACTGCAGCCGCTCTAATGAGCCCTTCACCAGGCTTCAGCGGAGCTAAGCACGTTCCCACTGGTTCCTCAGAGGGTGGAGACCAGGGTTCCCCTCCCCCGGTCCTCCAGGGCCACGGCCGTTTCCTGCTCCAACACACCTGATTCAAATGACCAGCTGGTCATTACGCTCTGCAGCGGCCTGATAACGAGCCACTCATTTGAATCAGGTGTGTTGTAGCAGGAAACATGCAAGGCCGTGGCCCTGGAGGACGGGGGAACCCTGGTGTTCTGAAGGTCCTGCTGGCTCTGGTCCTTAAATGTCTAAAGACCCCCCCCAACCTTGTGTCTGCTGCATCCTTCATAGGTCTCCACTGGTTCTTAAGTTATAGAAGGCCTTTAGGTCTGTCACATGTTCTAAAAACAGGTTGCATAGGTTCTTCATAGGGCCCATGTATTCTTAGAAAAAAGGATTCTAGAAGTCCTTAAAGGGATAGTTCACCCAAAATTCAACTTTCACTCATCATCTCCTCCCCCTCATGTGGACTAAGAGCTGAGAGAGTTTTCAGAGTCCTCCGTTCCTTCTCTGAGTTACGGGGGGTCCACGCAGCAGGATTTGTCCATATAATGGTTGTGAATGGACACCAGGTTTCTTTGTCCAAAAAGACACACCAACAAACATCCAGATCCCTCCATACTGCTGGTCTGTAATGTCCCTCTGGTGTTGAAGCCCCCACAGGAGAAACTGTTCTGAAATAAATTAAATAAGTCTATATTTTCATCTTGTTTGTAGCAGAAGCTCCCAGTGTCTCAGTTCACTGCTCTTCCTGACGGAGGAACAGTTTCTCCTGTGGGGGCTTCAACACCAGAGGGACATTACAGACCAGCAGGATGGAGGGATCTGGATGTTTGTTGGTGTGGTGTCCATTGACAACCATTATATGGACAAATCCTGCTGCGTGGACCCCCCGTAACTCAGAGAAGGAACGGAGGACTGACACCGTTGAAGTAGTTCTAGATGGTCTTCCTTGAGAAGGTCCAAGTTCTCAACAAGTTCCTAGAGGTTCCTGCTTCTACAGGTCTGAGAAGAACCTGTTTGTCTTTTATGGTCAAGCCTTCTCCTGAAACTTTACTCATTTCATCCTTGTAGAACTGTTCCAGGCGACAGGCTCGGTCAGCTGGAGCCTCAGCCAATCAGCTTCCAGTCACTGTTGGACCAATCAGCTGTGAGTATTTCCTTCCCTGTAATGATGATCAAACACACCCTCTCCATAGACCTGGTCTGACTCACAGATGCTCTTGTTTTCAGGGTTCTGAGGAGCCGCCCCCCCCTCCAGTCTTGTCCACATGGTTCAGTCCACACCCCCACATTGTGATAATGAGCTGGTCTGAAATAAACTCTCCTCCAAACCGAATCTGAGACGTCTTGTTTTTATTCTCAACCTCAATGTGCAGGTCACAACTTGTCCACCAGAGCGTTGTGGAGTTGTTGGATTGTGTATTTGATGAGTTTGATGAGGGAAACCAAGAAATCCCATGAGCCTCCGTAGCGTAGCTCTGAGCAGCTCACGGCTCTGCTCCACCGTTCTAAAAATAGCTTGCACTGACAATTAAAGGTAACGACCCTACTGCTGTGACTATAGGGGTTATGGTGATGGGCCAGTTTGACTAAATGTTGAACTGTCCCTTTAAATGCTGTAAATTGATCGACACCTCTTAGCCCCTCCTCCCCAACTCATCAGTTCGTCATGGCAACTGGCCCCACCCCCACCACCATCACAAAGCCTCCATCGGTGTGTGAGTGAAACCCGAGCAGCCGTGGCGTCCTGCGGTCACCTGAGCCGCGGCGCTGCTGAAT
The DNA here is from genome assembly GCA_030347415.2 of Decapterus maruadsi. NCBI lineage: Eukaryota > Metazoa > Chordata > Actinopteri > Carangiformes > Carangidae > Decapterus > Decapterus maruadsi. The sequence goes on along the minus strand of CM064906.1, from coordinate 32,023,874 downwards.
GTTTGATGGAGGCTGTCAGATCCTCACAGACACCTGGGCAGGTAGACGCTGGGTCAGGACTAGGACCAGGACCAGGACCAGGAACAGGACCAGGACCAGGACCAGGACCAGGACAGGTAGACGGAGCTGCAGGGCCTCGCGCACAGGTAACAGCTCTTTAATCTTCACATCCAGCTCCACTGTAGGACAGGGGGACAGGTGGACAGGTGGACACGGGGACAGGTGGACAGGAGGACAGGTAGACGGTCAGAAGCTCCACCACCGGTCCAGGTGTCATGTGTGTCACCTCAGTCCGCTGAAAACCAGGTCTGTCCAGAGCCAGGCTGGTTTCCACAGGACGCTCCGTTTCCACCTGTCTGCAGATCGGTCTCAATAAAGTTGTGTGTGTTTGGATGACAGGGTTCAGGCCTCGGGGCCAGACCTGCAGGTCTCACCCTGCCCCCCTGGTCCAGGAGGAGGTGTTTCGTACCCGTGCAGGGAAGTTACGTAGTGCGGTTTCAGCCGACGCGACCCCGGTCTGACCGCGGCAGCAGCTCCTTCATCCTATTAACCATTTTTCTACCAATAAGTCTGGAAACATTTTTTTAAAGGAGTCATCACCTGTTTTTTACGTATCCAGCCCCCCTTGGATCGCTTTGGATCAATTCGTAAAACTTATTAGAAAAAATAATAATAATTTTAATCAAACATTGAGCTTGTTCTGACCCTTTTTCCTACCGCGACTTTATCACGCGAGATTACGCGCGAGGTTTTGACTGGTCCGGATGTGCATTGTATAATATGTAATGAGGCGCGTGTTGATTCGCCGCAGGAAGGACAGAGCCGGGGGGGGGGGGCTTGCCTGCATGCAGACTCCAAAACATAAACAGCCCCCTGGTACCGCTTCGGCGATGTCAGGTAGCGGACGGGCCGGGTTGGGTGGTGAAAGAGGCAGTAGCCTCCACGGTGAGGTCACCGTAGGAGCAGAATCAACATCTCCTGCTTTAGGAAGGCACACCATTGTGTGCTATTCCTGTTCGGAAAAAGAGCCGAAGAGAAAAAACGGCGCCGCTTTCAACTGAGGTCAAACACCAATATGCTCCAATAAGGCTGAAAAAACTCCGCAAAACTCCGCAATGTTACTTTAAAGGTTCATTCAGATCAGGTCCTGGTCTGAGTCCCCCCCCACCCCCCTGGGCTTGTCTCTGCAGGTGGAGGTGAGGATGGCTGACAGGAGGCAGCGGACCCTGTCCACATCCGGAGAGTCTCTGTACCAGATCCTGGGTCTGGAGAAAGGCTGTAGCCATGACGACATCAAGAAGTCCTACAGGTGAGACGGCGTCCGTCCTCCTCCAGGTCTCTGTCCTCCTCCAGGTCTCTGTCCTCCTGCAGGTCTCTGTCCTCCAGGTCTCTGTCCTCCTCCAGGTCTCTGTCCTCCAGGTCTCTGTCCTCCTCCAGGTCTCTGTCCTCCTCCAGGTCTCTGTCCTCCAGGTCTCTGTCCTCCAGGTCTCTGTCCTCCTCCAGGTCTCTGTCCTCCTGCAGGTCTCTGTCCTCCAGGTCTCTGTCCTCCTCCAGGTCTCTGTCCTCCTCCAGGTCTCTGTCCTCCTGCAGGTCTCTGTCCTCCTGCAGCAGGTCTCTGTCCTCCTGCAGGTCTCTGTCCTCCTGCAGGTCTCTGTCCTCCTGCAGGTCTCTGTCCTCCTGCAGGTCTCTGTCCTCCTCCAGGTCTCTGTCCTCCTGCAGGTCTCTGTCCTCCAGGTCTCTGTCCTCCTGCAGGTCTCTGTCCTCCTCCAGGTCTCTGTCCTCCAGGTCTCTGTCCTCCTGCAGGTCTCTGTCCTCCTGGTCTCTGTCCTCCTGCAGGTCTCTGTCCTCCTCCAGGTCTCTGTCCTCCTCCAGGTCTCTGTCCTCCTGCAGCAGCAGGTCTCTGTCCTCCTCCAGGTCTCTGTCCTGCAGGTCTCTGTCCTCCTCCAGGTCTCTGTCCTCCAGGTCTCTGTCCTCCTCCAGGTCTCTGTCCTCCAGGTCTCTGTCCTCCTGCAGGTCTCTGTCCTCCAGGTCTTTGTCCTCCTCCAGGTCTCTGTCCTCCTGGTCTCTGTCCTCCTGCAGGTCTCTGTCCTCCTGCAGGTCTCTGTCCTCCAGGTCTCTGTCCTCCTGCAGGTCTCTGTCCTCCTGCAGGTCTCTGTCCTCCTGCAGGTCTCTGTCCTCCAGGTCTCTGTCCTCCTGCAGGTCTCTGTCCTCCTGCAGCAGGTCTCTGTCCTCCTCCTGGTCTCTGTCCTCCTGCAGGTCTCTGTCCTCCTGCAGGTCTCTGTCCTCCAGGTCTCTGTCCTCCTCCTCCAGGTCTCTGTCCTCCAGGTCTCTGTCCTCCTGCAGGTCTCTGTCCTCCTGCAGGTCTCTGTCCTCCTGCAGGTCTCTGTCCTCCTCCAGGTCTCTGTCCTCCAGGTCTCTGTCCTCCTGCAGCAGGTCTCTGTCCTCCAGGTCTCTGTCCTCCAGGTCTCTGTCCTCCTCCAGGTCTCTGTCCTCCTGCAGGTCTCTGTCCTCCTGCAGGTCTCTGTCCTCCTGCAGGTCTCTGTCCTCCTGCAGGTCTCTGTCCTCCTCCAGGTCTCTGTCCTCCTGCAGGTCTCTGTCCTCCTGCAGGTCTCTGTCCTCCTCCAGGTCTCTGTCCTCCTGCAGGTCTCTGTCCTCCTCCAGGTCTCTGTCCTCCTCCAGGTCTCTGTCCTCCTCCAGGTCTCTGTCCTGCAGGTCTCTGTCCTCCTGCAGGTCTCTGTCCTCCTCCTCCAGGTCTCTGTCCTCCTGCAGGTCTCTGTCCTCCTGCAGGTCTCTGTCCTCCTGCAGGTCTCTGTCCTCCAGGTCTGAGCCTCTGTCTCCGTCTCTGCTTCCAGGAAGCTGGCACTGCGGTTCCACCCCGACAAGAACCCGGAGAACCCGGAGGCGGCGGAGAAGTTCAAGGAGCTGAACGGCGCCCACGCCGTCCTGTCCGACCTCAGCAAGAGGAACATCTACGACTCGTACGGATCGCTGGGACTCTACGTGGCGCAGCAGTTCGGAGAGGACAACGTCAACACCTACTTCATGCTGTCCACCTGGTGGGCCAAGGTGAGGGGCGGGGCTTAGGCCGGGGGGCGGGGGGCGGGGCGGGGCTTAGGCAGCGGGGCGGGGCTTAGGCCGCGGGGCGGGGGGCGGGGCGGGGCTTAGGCAGCGGGGCGGGGCTTAGGCCGGGGGGCGGGGCTTAGGCCGCGGGGCTGGGGGGCGGGGCTTAGGCAGCGGGGCGGGGCTTAGGCCGCGGGGCGGGGCTTAGGCCGCGGGGCGGGGGGGCGGGGCTTAGGCCGCGGGGCGGGGGGGCGGGGCTTAGGCAGCGGGGCGGGGCTTAGGCCGCGGGCGGGGGGCGGGGCTTAGGCCGCGGGGCGGGGCTTAGGCCGCGGGCGGGGCTTAGGCCGCGGGCGGGGCTTAGGCCGCGGGGCGGGGGGGCGGGGCTTAGGCCGCGGGGCGGGGCTTAGGCCGCGGGGCGGGGGGGCGGGGCTTAGGCCGCGGGCGGGGGGCGGGGCTTAGGCCGCGGGGCGGGGCTTAGGCAGTGGGCCGAGGTGGTGACGGGGTCGGTGGTGACGGGGGGGCGGGGCTTAGGCCGCGGGGCGGGGCTTAGGCCGCAGGGCGGGGCGGGGCGGGGCGGGGCTTAGGCCGCAGGGCGGGGGGCGGGGCTTAGGCCGCGGGCGGGGGCGGGGCTTAGGCCGCGGGGCGGGGCTTAGGCAGTGGGCCGAGGTGGTGACGGGGTCGGTGGTGACGGGGGGGCGGGGCTTAGGCCGCGGGGCGGGGCTTAGGCCGCAGGGCGGGGCGGGGCTTAGGCCGTGGGCCGAGGTGGTGACGGGGTCGGTGGTGACGGGGGGGCGGGGCTTAGGCCGCGGGGCGGGGCTTAGGCCGCGAGGCGGGGCGGGGCGGGGCGGGGCTTAGGCCGCAGGGCGGGGGGGCGGGGCTTAGGCCGTGGGCCGAGGTGGTGACGGGGGTTCGGTGCTGACCACGGTCTCTGTTCCAGGGGGCGTTCGTGGTGTGCGGCGTGCTGACCGGCTGCTACTGCTGCTGCTGCCTCTGCTGCTGCTGCAACTGCTGCTGTGGGAAACTCAGACCCGCGCCCGCCGGCGAGGGGGCGGAGCCAGACTACGTCTCCCCCGACGACCTGGAGGAAGAGATTCGCAACGACCCCGACATCGGTGAGTCGTCGGCTTTTATTCTGACGCTGCTTCCTCTGTCGGATTATTGATTGATTATCCTGCCTGTCAGGTCGTCATGGTGATGATGAGGTCATGTGTCAGGTCGTCATGGTGATGATGAGGTCATGTGACGTGTCGTTTCCCTCCAGACGCCGACGCTCCGGTCCTTCAGCAGCCGACAAACGCCAGCGAGAAAACTCAGCTCATCACTGACGGACGCCGCAGATACGGAGACACCTACACCTGAAGCCACGCCCACTCATATTTGAAGCCACGCCCACTCGCACCTGAACCTGAAGCCACGCCCCCCACTCTGTTCACACACTAGTTATAAATAAAGTTGTAATCCGTCACTGTGATGTCACATCGTCGTCACTTATGTAAACAGTTTGTGTTTGAACTTTTATTTTGTTAATGTGTCTTTTATTAGTGAGTGTGTAACAACCGATGTGTGACGTCATCGTGACGCCATCGTTAATAAACCTCTAGTTAAACAGCCTGCGGTGTGTCCTCTGTCCTACACACACACACACACACACACACACACACACACACACACACACACACACAGCTGTTCTCTCTGGAGAGGGGGTGACTGTCTCTTTAATGCCCCCCCCCCCCCCCATTCCTCCTCCTGACCTTTGACATATATGGCCTTGTCGGCATGGCAACAGCTGACGTCAGTCCGTCTAAAAACAGCCTCAGAGTTTGTTAGGGACTCGGACTCCGCTGCTCCGCCGCTTTTCACTGTTACTTCTGTTTTATTGATTTTTTATTGATTGATTGATTGATTGATCTATCTATCGGAGCTCGAGGACACCCCCGCCGCCCCCGCCCCCCCCCCGCCGCCATGGAGAGTCTGGAGAAGCAGCTGGTGTGTCCCATCTGCCTGGAGGTGTTCACCAAGCCGGTGGTCATCCTGCCCTGCCAACACAACCTCTGCCGGAAATGCGCCAACGACGTCTTCCAGGTGAGGCCCGCGCGCAGCAGGTGAGCTCACCTCAGAGAGACCGCGCGCACGCGGAGCCGAGGTGTGTGTTGTTATTCCCGGTGTGTGTTGTTATTCCCGGTGTGTGAAGGGAAAGCACGAGGCTGGTGGTGGTGCGTTCAAGGACACTCTGACTTCACACAACCAGGTGTTTATTTAGGGAGGGAAGGTCACGCGGAGGTCACACAGCTGTCACTCATAACGTAAACAGACCTGACTCATCACACACACATGAACACATGGGTCAGGGTGACGTCACTTCCTGAGGCCGACCCTCCACAATAAAACTCTCCACAGCTGATCACATCACAGTCAGAACCAGAAATAGAAACAACTTTATTGTCCATTAGAAGAAAACAGTAGTAGTGGTGCAGCTTCTTCCTGGTGTTGATCAGTGTCTCTGTCCTCCCCCCCCAGGCGTCCAACCCCTACCTGTCCACACGCAGCGGCTCCACCCTGACGTCCGGCGGTCGTTTCCGCTGCCCGTCCTGTCGCCATGAGGTGGTCCTGGACCGCCACGGGGTCTACGGCCTCCAGAGGAACCTGCTGGTGGAGAACATCATCGACATGTACAAGCAGGGCAGCACCAGGTAACAGACCGGCCCCAAAGCAGCTGGAGCCCCCCAGCACAGATACCACCTCTATCTGACCAACAACCTCCAGACCACAGCTCTTAAAGGGATAGTTCAACATTTAGTCCAACTGTCCCATCACCATAATCCCTATAGTCATAGCAGTAGGTTCATTACCTTTAATTATCAGTGCAAGCTATTTTTAGAACGGCGGAGCAGAGCCGTGAGCTGCTCAGAGCTACGCTACGGAGGCTCATTATGGGATTTCTTGGTTTCCCTCATCAAACTCATCAAATACACAATCCAACAACTCCACAACGCTCTGGTGGACAAGTTGTGACCTGCACATTCACCACGCTATGAGATAATAACACAACGTTACCACACAGAGTTGTTTTAGAGGGAAATTCATGCAAAACCTCTGATGCACGTTGCCTTCAGGGACAGTTGTTCATCACCAGTCTCTGTATTTCCCTCTAAAACAACTCTGTGTGGTAACGTTGTGTTATTATCTCATAGCTTGCACTGACAATTAAAGGTAACGAACCTACTGCTATGACTATAGGGATTATGGTGATGGGACAATTTGACTAAATGTTGAACTGTCCCTTTAAGAAAATATACAGTACATAGCTCATATACTTTTATAAGGGGCCCATGTTTATGTTACAGTCGACCTGAACACGTCTGTAAGGCTGTGTGTGTGTGTGTGTGTGTGTGTGTGTGTGTGTGTGTGTGTGTGTGTGTGTGTGTGTGTGTGTGTGTGTGTGTGTGTGTGTGTGTGTGTGTGTGTGTGTGTGTGTGTGTGTGTGTGTGTGCGCAGTAAGCCGGTGGAGGTGCAGGAGCAGCAGCCGATGTGTGAGCAGCACCAGGAGGAGAAGATCAACATCTACTGTGTGACCTGCAGCGTTCCCACCTGTTCCCTGTGTAAGGTGTTCGGAGCGCACAAGGACTGTGAGGTCGCTCCACTCAACAGTGTCTTCACCACGCAGAAGGTACCATGACAACAACAACAACAACAACACAACAGCAACATGCTGAACTACACGGTGGTGTCTTACAGTTGTAGTGTGTGTGTGTGTGTGTGTGTGTGTGTGTGTGTGTGTGTGTGTGTGTGTGCGTGTGCAGGCGGAGCTGACTGACTGCATCTCCCTGCTGGTTGGGAACAACGAGCGGATCCAGGCCGTCATCAGTCAGCTGGAGGAGACCTGCAGGGCCGTCAACGACAACGGCAGCAGACAGAAGTCCAAGGTGTGCGAGTCCTTCGACCACCTGTTTGCGCTGCTGGAGGAGAGGAAGGGCGAGATGACGCTGAGGATCAGCGGCGAGCAGGAGGAGAAGCTGGACTACATCCGCAGCCTGAGGAGCAAGTACAGCCAGCACATGGAGGACACGGCCAAGCTGCTGGAGACCGCCATCCAGACGCTGGACGAGTCGGAGATGGCCGTCTTCCTGCAGGTCAGGGCCGCGCTCTTATTCTGAAGGAGACACTTCACTAACACTGAGCACCACACTCTTATTCTGAAGGAGACACTTCACTAACACTAAGCACCGCGCTCTTATTCTGAAGGAGACACACTTCATTAACACTAAGCACCGTGCTCTTATTCTGAAGGAGACACCTCACTAACACTAAGCACCGCGCTCTTATTCTGAAAGAGACACCTCATTAACACCAAGCACCGCGCTCTTATTCTGAAGGAGACACCTCATTAACACTAAGCACCGCGCTCTTATTCTGAAGGAGACACTTCACTAACACTAAGCACCGCGCTCTTATTCTGAAGGAGACACCTCATTAACACTAAGCACCGCGCTCTTATTCTGAAGGAGACACCTCATTAACACTAAGCACCGTGCTCTTATTCTGAAGGAGACACACTTCATTGACACTAAGCACCGCGCTCTTATTCTGAAGGAGACACCTCATTAACACTAAGCACCGCGCTCTTATTCTGAAGGAGACACTTCACTAACACTAAGCACCGCGCTCTTATTCTGAAGGAGACACACTTCATTGACACTAAGCACCGCGCTCTTATTCTGAAGGAGACACCTCATTAACACTAAGCACCGCGCTCTTATTCTGAAGGAGACACACTTCATTGACACTAAGCACCGCGCTCTTATTCTGAAGGAGACACCTCATTAACACTAAGCACCGCGCTCTTATTCTGAAGGAGACACTTCACTAACACTAAGCACCGCGCTCTTATTCTGAAGGAGACACCTCATTAACACTAAGCACCGTGCTCTTATTCTGAAGGAGACACACTTCATTAACACTAAGCACCGCGCTCTTATTCTGAAGGAGACACTTCACTAACACTGAGCACCGCGCTCTTATTCTGAAGGAGACACCTCATTAACACTAAGCACCGTGCTCTTATTCTGAAGGAGACACTTCACTAACACTAAGCACCGCGCTCTTATTCTGAAGGAGACACACTTCATTGACACTAAGCACCGCGCTCTTATTCTGAAGGAGACACCTCATTAACACTAAGCACCGTGCTCTTATTCTGAAGGAGACACTTCACTAACACTAAGCACCGCGCTCTTATTCTGAAGGAGACACACCTCATTAACACTAAGCACCGTGCTCTTATTCTGAAGGAGACACTTCACTAACACTGAGCACCGCGCTCTTATTCTGAAGGAGACACCTCATTAACACTAAGCACCGTGCTCTTATTCTGAAGGAGACACACTTCATTCACACTAAGCACCGCGCTCTTATTCTGAAGGAGACATTAACACTCATGCTCTTATTCTAACACTAAGCACCGTGCTCTTATTCTGAAGGAGACACTTCACTAACACTGAGCACCGCGCTCTTATTCTGAAGGAGACACCTCATTAACACTAAGCACCGTGCTCTTATTCTGAAGGAGACACACTTCATTAACACTAAGCACCGCGCTCTTATTCTGAAGGAGACACTTCACTAACACTGAGCACCGCGCTCTTATTCTGAAGGAGACACCTCATTAACACTAAGCACCGTGCTCTTATTCTGAAGGAGACACTTCACTAACACTAAGCACCGCGCTCTTATTCTGAAGGAGACACACTTCATTGACACTAAGCACCGCGCTCTTATTCTGAAGGAGACACCTCATTAACACTAAGCACCGCGCTCTTATTCTGAAGGAGACACTTCACTAACACTAAGCACCGCGCTCTTATTCTGAAGGAGACACTTCATTAACACTAAGCACCGCGCTCTTATTCTGAAGGAGACACTTCACTAACACTAAGCACCGCGCTCTTATTCTGAAGGAGACACTTCATTAACACTAAGCACCACGCTCTTATTCTGAAGGAGACACTTCATTAACACTAAGCACCGCGCTCTTATTCTGAAGGAGACACACTTCATTGACACTAAGCACCGCGCTCTTATTCTGAAGGAGACACACTTCATTGACACTAAGCACCGCGCTCTTATTCTGAAGGAGACACTTCACTAACACTAAGCACCGCGCTCTTATTCTGAAGGAGACACTTCATTAACACTAAGCACCACGCTCTTATTCTGAAGGAGACACTTCATTAACACTAAGCACCGTGCTCTTATTCTGAAGGAGACACTTCACTAACACTAAGCACCGCACTCTTATTCTGAAGGAGACACCTCATTAACACTAAGCACCGTGCTCTTATTCTGAAGGAGACACTTCACTAACACTAAGCACCGCGCTCTTATTCTGAAGGAGACACTTCATTAACACTAAGCACCGCGCTCTTATTCTGAAGGAGACACCTCATTAACACTAAGCACCGTGCTCTTATTCTGAAGGAGACACTTCACTAACACTAAGCACCGCGCTCTTATTCTGAAGGAGACACACCTCATTAACACTAAGCACCGTGCTCTTATTCTGAAGGAGACACTTCACTAACACTGAGCACCGCGCTCTTATTCTGAAGGAGACACCTCATTAACACTAAGCACCGTGCTCTTATTCTGAAGGAGACACACTTCATTCACACTAAGCACCGCGCTCTTATTCTGAAGGAGACACACCTCATTAACACTAAGCACCGTGCTCTTATTCTGAAGGAGACACTTCACTAACACTGAGCACCGCGCTCTTATTCTGAAGGAGACACCTCATTAACACTAAGCACCGTGCTCTTATTCTGAAGGAGACACACTTCATTAACACTAAGCACCGCGCTCTTATTCTGAAGGAGACACTTCACTAACACTGAGCACCGCGCTCTTATTCTGAAGGAGACACCTCATTAACACTAAGCACCGTGCTCTTATTCTGAAGGAGACACTTCACTAACACTAAGCACCGCGCTCTTATTCTGAAGGAGACACACTTCATTGACACTAAGCACCGCGCTCTTATTCTGAAGGAGACACCTCATTAACACTAAGCACCGCGCTCTTATTCTGAAGGAGACACTTCACTAACACTAAGCACCGCGCTCTTATTCTGAAGGAGACACTTCACTAACACTAAGCACCGCGCTCTTATTCTGAAGGAGACACTTCACTAACACTAAGCACCGCGCTCTTATTCTGAAGGAGACACTTCATTAACACTAAGCACCACGCTCTTATTCTGAAGGAGACACTTCATTAACACTAAGCACCGCGCTCTTATTCTGAAGGAGACACACTTCATTGACACTAAGCACCGCGCTCTTATTCTGAAGGAGACACACTTCATTGACACTAAGCACCGCGCTCTTATTCTGAAGGAGACACTTCACTAACACTAAGCACCGCGCTCTTATTCTGAAGGAGACACTTCATTAACACTAAGCACCACGCTCTTATTCTGAAGGAGACACTTCATTAACACTAAGCACCACGCTCTTATTCTGAAGGAGACACTTCATTAACACTAAGCACCGTGCTCTTATTCTGAAGGAGACACTTCACTAACACTAAGCACCGCACTCTTATTCTGAAGGAGACACCTCATTAACACTAAGCACCGTGCTCTTATTCTGAAGGAGACACTTCACTAACACTAAGCACCGCGCTCTTATTCTGAAGGAGACACTTCATTAACACTAAGCACCGCGCTCTTATTCTGAAGGAGACACCTCATTAACACTAAGCACCGTGCTCTTATTCTGAAGGAGACACTTCACTAACACTAAGCACCGCGCTCTTATTCTGAAGGAGACACACTTCATTGACACTAAGCACCGCGCTCTTATTCTGAAGGAGACACCTCATTAACACTAAGCACCGCGCTCTTATTCTGAAGGAGACACACTTCACTAACACTAAGCACCGCGCTCTTATTCTGAAGGAGACACACTTCATTGACACTAAGCACCGCGCTCTTATTCTGAAGGAGACACCTCATTAACACTAAGCACCGTGCTCTTATTCTGAAGGAGACACTTCATTAACACTAAGCACCGTGCTCTTATTCTGAAGGAGACACACTTCATTAACACTAAGCACCGCGCTCTTATTCTGAAGGAGACACACTTCATTGACACTAAGCACCGCGCTCTTATTCTGAAGGAGACACTTCATTAACACTAAGCACCGCGCTCTTATTCTGAAGGAGACACCTCATTAACACTAAGCACCGTGCTCTTATTCTGAAGGAGACACTTCACTAACACTAAGCACCGCGCTCTTATTCTGAAGGAGACACACTTCATTGACACTAAGCACCGCGCTCTTATTCTGAAGGAGACACCTCATTAACACTAAGCACCGCGCTCTTATTCTGAAGGAGACACACTTCACTAACACTAAGCACCGCGCTCTTATTCTGAAGGAGACACACTTCATTGACACTAAGCACCGCGCTCTTATTCTGAAGGAGACACCTCATTAACACTAAGCACCGTGCTCTTATTCTGAAGGAGACACTTCATTAACACTAAGCACCGTGCTCTTATTCTGAAGGAGACACTTCATTAACACTAAGCACCGTGCTCTTATTCTGAAGGAGACACTTCACTAACACTAAGCACCGCGCTCTTATTCTGAAGGAGACACCTCATTAACACTAAGCACCGTGCTCTTATTCTGAAGGAGACACTTCATTAACACTAAGCACCGTGCTCTTATTCTGAAGGAGACACACTTCATTAACACTAAGCACCGCGCTCTTATTCTGAAGGAGACACCTCACTAACACTGAGCACCACGCTCTTATTCTGAAGGAGACACTTCATTAACACTAAGCACCGTGCTCTTATTCTGAAGGAGACACCTCATTAACACTAAGCACCGCGCTCTTATTCTGAAGGAGACACTTCATTAACACTAAGCACCGCGCTCTTATTCTGAAGGAGACACTTCATTAACACTAAGCACCGCGCTCTTATTGTGAAGGACAGAATAGACCGTTGATTCAACACTAACCTCCTGCTCTGTCTCCACAGACGGCCAAACCTCTGCTGCACAAGTGAGTACCGTGCCGCCGCCGCCGCCGCCGTCCGGGGTGGAACTGCCTTTCTGCAGCTCATTCATGATTGGTTGATTTTCACTGATGGTTGTTTATTGGTCAGAATCACGGAGGGCACCAACACGTCGCACCTGGACAAACTGCAGCACGGCTACGAGAACATGGAGCACTTCACCGCCAACTTCGACCGCCAGCGGCGAGCGCTGAGCAGAGTGGACTTCATCAGAGGTACCGCCCACAGGAAGTGGCTCCGACCAATCACAGAGAGGGAACGATACAATATAACTCATTTTATTTGGTCTAATTTACACCTCGTTTTATTTTGGAAATTTCAGTCTGTGCATCTTCCCTGATTATTATTATTATGACATCATCAGACGTGACAGTAGACCGCGTGACCGTCTACGATGGTCTTTCTATTCTTTATGTAACCAGGACAACGCGTGTCGTGGTGGATGCTAACGTGCTAGCCGATGCTAACGAGCTAGCCGACTCTGTTTCCCTGCAGCTGATGAAGAGGACGGTGACGGTGATGAAGACGAGCCGGAGGTCAGGCCGTCGTCAGGAAGTCGAGTGGAGTCTCAGCAGCAGGTCGCACCGGCAGCCAATCAGCAGCCTCCTCTCCTACCCGCTCAGCTCTCAGCCCTGCCCCCTCAGAAGCCCTCAGAGGCTCCGCCCCCCCAGAAGCCCTCAGAGGCTCCGCCCCCTCAGAGGCCCTCAGAGGCTCCGCCCCCAGTGACCACACATAGTAGAAGCCCTGTGACATCATCACCCAGCCAGGCCCCGCCCCCTCCGCCTGTCCCAACAGGCAGCGCCGTTCCACAGGTACGATGGTTGGTCTGACTGATCTGATTGGATAATGTGACTGATTGGGGGCGTGGCTTCAGAGTGACACAATGCCTGTATAGACCGAATCTCCTTGTTGTTTACAACGACTTCCTGGTAGAAAACCAGCATTCCAACAATAGTGACGGACGAGAGTTTCACTATTTTTTCATGTCACTACGTCACCGTTTAGACTAATCTGATGTTTGTAAAGTCTATAAAACCAATGATTGGACAAACATTACTATTTACGTGTGCACATTTTTGTAATTAGTCATGGTTATCATAGATTAGCCGGGCTAGCGGTTAGCTACCTGTTTAACTTTAATAACTCAGTGACTCAATAAACGCTCCATAAAACAATATTTTCTCCAGTGGATATCTGAGTTACAACATGACTGAGCTACTGGAGGAGTTTCATGTCGTGTCCCACAACGGGAGGGATTTAACAGCTGACGTCCTGATGTTAGCTTAGCTACCGCTGTTAGCTTAGCTGCTGCTGTTAGCTTAGCTGCTGCCGTTAGCTTAGCTGCTGCTGTTAGCTTAGCTACCGCCGTTAGCTTAGCTGCTGCCGTTAGCTTAGCTACCGCCGTTAGCTTAGCTGCCGCCGTTAGCTTAGCTACCGCCGTTAGCTTAGCTGCCGCCGTTAGCTTAGCTACCGCCGTTAGCTTAGCTGCCGCCGTTAGCTTAGCTACTGTCGTTAGTTTAGCTGCCGTCGTTATCTTAGCTGCCGCCGTTAGCTTAGCTGCCGTCGTTAGCTTAGCTGCCGTCGTTAGCTTAGCTGCCGTCGTTATCTTAGCTGCCGTTGTTAGCTTAGCTACCGTCAGCTGTCCCGGTCAGCTGCAGCCACTGATGCTTTTGTAGACACCGTAATTGGTAAAAACGGAATAAATACAACACATAGCAACACGAAACACACAGAGAGAAATAGTAATGTTTCTACAATGATTTCAGATTTGTCTAAACGGTGATAGGGCGTGAAAAATATGATTTATAGCTAAACTCTCATTTGTTACTACTGTTCCCATTCAAATTAGGGGAGAGCCGGGTCGATTGAGACACGGGACGATTGATACACAGCGATTTTCTCGAAAACTACACAAGCTTGAGCCGTCAGATTTTATCACTACCTTCAGCACTCATCACCTACCAATCCTGGGAAAGCTTGTGAAATTACGTCATGCCATTCAAAAGTTATTAGCGCGAACCGGTTTTTGACTACAGAAAGTAAAATATACACGCGGTAGTTTTTTTGTGATCAAAAGTTGTATTGTGTGTTTCATGCAATAATAATATGATCTAACAACAGATGAATTCGTACATAAACAGGTCCTAATGTATTTAATGTCATGGTTTTGAAGTTTAGTGACAAAACAGGTTTTAGTGTCCGTAGTCGCTGGAGGGACGATTGATACAGCTGTTTCAAATGCCCCTCACGCCGCCGCGCGTAGTACCGTACATGTAATTATGGTCACAGTGCGCGATCAATAGCTCCTATAAATCACTGAATTAATGGCTTAATTGTTTTGAATGAACAACAACCGATTTAAATGAACATGTATTTTTAATAAACACCACATATTTTTAATGAACAAAACGTGTTCATGACATGATGAATTAACAGATATTCAGCAAAGTGAGGGTAAAATGACAATATGATCACTGTGTGTCCATAAACATGACTTAGGACGGGAAATAAGTCAATGAAATGAAAATGCAGTCATCCAACAACTCATACAAAAGAAGAAAGGCGAGTTTAATTGAAATGCGGATCTTGATAATGACGCACGGGACAAAAATATTTATTTAACCTATTTATATTGTGAGAAATGATGTGATATTTTGGCAGTGATGAGTCCACTAGTGTGTTGTCTGATATGCTTCATAAAAACGGGAGTAATGTCAGTAGTTTCTGTTTAAAACATGCTGTTTCAATCGTCCCTCCTCTGTGTCTCAAACGACCCGCAGGTGGGGCGTTTGAGACAAATGACAACTTGCGTTTAAAGTTATAAAACAGCGCGATCATCCAACATATGTGTTAAATTACACTTGTAACTAAGAGAATACACATGTGAGTTGTTGATCACATGATAAAAATGTTTGTTTACATAACGTCATCTTTGAAAAAGACGTTAAAGTGAAAAGTGTATCAATCGACCCGGCTCTCCCCTACAGCTGGTTTTCCACCCGGAAGTAGAATGTAAACAACAAGGAGATTCGGTCTATTCAAAACCACATACCTATACTGCTAGTAGGCTACGTACTGGCCTAAATGCAGTATCTAGTACACAGTATGCAGTACTAAAGCTGAATCTGCTGTAAGCTATGTGTCGTCCTGATTCCTAACCCTCTCCAGTCTCTGACCAGTCACCATGGAGTCCTGTTTCCCACAATGCAACACAT
Source organism: Decapterus maruadsi (assembly GCA_030347415.2). NCBI lineage: Eukaryota > Metazoa > Chordata > Actinopteri > Carangiformes > Carangidae > Decapterus > Decapterus maruadsi. Next base: position 32,008,513 of record CM064906.1, on the reverse strand, counting down.
CACCTTCCTGGACTGATGTGTTCATAGCAGAACATGTGTTGATGTAATGGTGGTGGTTTGTGTGGGTGGCTGGTTTTCAGTAGCCAATGAGATGATCCTGACCCCCCCCCCCCTCTGCCCCCCCTGCAGGTCCAGTCTGAGCAGAACGACCCCGATGACCCAGACGGACCCAGACACGTCTTCTCCTTCAGCTGGCTCAACCAGAAATAACCAGACCTGGTTCCAGCTGGAACCGGTTCACATGAACTCTGATGATGTTTGTTGTGTTCAAATAAATGATTGTTTATGAAACTGGTTCTGGTTCTGGTTCTGGTTCTGGTTCTGGTTCTGGTTCTGGTTCTGGTCTGTGTGTTGTGGACTCTAATGACTGTAGGAGTCTGCAGGTTGTTGTTGTTGTTGTTGTTTACCTACAGTAGGGGGCAAAGTCACATTTTTTTGGAAAACCTCCACGGAGCGTTGTAAAAGGTTTGCCACCAGAAATGATCTCTAGGAGCTTCAAGGGTTAAAACCTGGTGGACAAGCCGGTCAACGAGCTGCAGGAAAACTACGGGGTCTAAAAGCTCCTAGAGATCATTTCTGGTGGCAAAGCTTTTACAACGCTCCGTGGAGGTGTTTTACTTTGCCCCCTGGGTAGTTGTTGTTGTTGTTGTGTTGTTGTTGTTGTTGTTGTTGTTGTTGTGTTGTTGTTGTTGTTGTGTTGTGCAGACAGGTGGCAGCGTTCAGCCTGTGCTTCATCTCTGGAGTCATGGGGGTTGATCCCTGCCCGGGGGGGCCATGGTGTTTCCATGCTGGGGGCCGTGGCGTTTCCGTGCTGGGGGGGCCGTGGCGTTTCCGTGCTGGGGGGGCCGTGGCGTTTCCGTGCTGGGGGGCCATGGTGTTTCAGTGCCGGGGGGCCGTGGCGTTTCCGTGCTGGGGGGGCCGTGGCGTTTCCGTGCTGGGGGCCGTGGTGTCGGCTGCTGCAGGTCACGGTGTCTGAACCGTCACCTTGTGTCCCCCCTCCCCCAACCCCCCCCACCGGCTGTGTGTCATGAAGCAGCAGCAGAAACCAGTCAATGGACGGCTGCAAAAACTCTCCGTCTACCAAGAAGATTCTTATTTCAGTCCAAACTCATCTGTTTCTACTGAAATCAGACTCGTCACATTAAAGCAGTTTGTTTTCAACACTTTTTACTTCTTTCAGGAGATTTTCACTGTAAATCAGTAGAAAAATCTGAACGTGGAGCAAGTTTTTCTTTCTTATTACAAACACAAAAACCTGCTTCACTGGCAGATTTTTACTGATTTACAGAGAAAATGATCTGAAAACAAGTTGATTTTTAGGTGATGAGTCTGATTTTAAATGAAAAGAGTTTAGTTTTGACAGAAATGAGACAAATATTCTTGGAAAGAGTTTGAGTTTTTCTGCTGCGTGGTTGAACATGATGGACAAGAGAGACATGAGACGACTCTGAAGGAACGTGTTCACGATGCAAACAAACATAGACGTGAAGGTCAAACACAAGAACACGATGGAGTTACAATAATTGAAAAATGATTGAATTGAATTGAATTGAATTGATTGAAAAATTATGAAATTGTTTATTTGCAGAAAATAAATTATGAACCAAGGAGGGAAGTATTTTGTTTAAAGAACCAAATACAAACTGAGCAATCTGGAGGTAATTCATCTGATAAATATCAAGGATACCACAGCTTTGAGACAAAGGTAAAGTCTGGGTTCTTGGAGAACTAGCGATGTTGCAGTAACTTATAAAGGGCTAAATCATAGGATAGTGTAAAGTCAGGGAGACTTTTGTGTTCAGGAGATGCCGAAGTTTCCCAATAATTCCAATGTTTTTTGCAAGTTTAGATTTAATTAGTGAGATATGAGGTTTCCAAGATCAACACGTCAAGAAAACGAGTTGATTAAACACTAGTAACTGAAACAAGTCAATTAGTGTTGAGCTCATTTGCATCTTTAAAATTAATTTTCCGAGGAACTTGAAATACAGGAATGTTACTTCTCATGAATACTTTCATTGTAGAAAACAACAATCAGCCTATTCAGGTGTATTTTGGGCATATTCCATTAGTGTATGGCTCATTTGCATATTCATATCCATTTCCAAAGAATCTCGTAATACAAAAAATGTTACATTTCATGTCTCCTGTAATTGTGTAAAGTTTCATTGTGACAGCAGTAGAGGATAAAAACAGCTCCATAGACTTTAAACAGCAAATCAATCAGAATTAAACATATTTCCCCAACCAGGGTTTCTGAGGACTTTTAGTTTGTTGTTCTGGACGCAGCATAGAAATGATGTTGGTGAAAAATATTCTGTTACAGTCAGTCTGTCGGAAAACACTGTTTTGACTGGACACGTTCATATCGATACGTCTGAAAAACCTCCTGAAAGCGTAAAAACCTTTTAGTGCTGTTTGAGAGTTATTTCCATTACCAGTTTCTAATTTCAATATTAGGTTTTGCCCTTTTCTCTGGGAAATGGAAACACACCTACAGATGCACTGAGGAACCAGACCTGGCCCACACGAAGCCAAAGCCGGGGTACAGAGGCTGAGTGGAGGTGGTGTAGAAGGTGTAGATGTGGCTCAGTGAGCCAGAGTCACAGGAGACTCTGTAGAAGGACAGAGAGCCAGCAGGACAGTCCACATACACTGCTACTCTGTTGGAGTCGGAGGAGGAGGAGGAGGAGGAGGCGATCACTCTGTTCTTGTGCCAGACTGAGTAACAACCTTCAGAGCAGAACAGACTCCAGGACTGGTCGTTGAGTCCAAACACGCTGTCTCCACCGTCTCCTTTCCTGCTGATTCCTCTGTGACTCACTGACACGTCCACGTCTCCTCTGGCCTCCACCTCCCAGTAGCAGCGACCAGTCAGACCGGAGGAACACAGCAGCTGAGGACTCAGGTCGAACCTGTCTGGATGACCAGGGTACGACTGATGCTCCTCCACGTACGACACCTTCCTGTTGTCGTCAGACAGTTTGATCTTTGTGTTCACTGTGTTTGTGTCGATGGTGAGTGGACAGGAATCTGATGGAGAGAACAAGACACAGCTGCAGTTATTGATCATTGATCAGTTATTGACAGTTTGATGAAGACTCATGAGGTCAGTGATGGGACAGTGTGAAGGCAAGGCAGGTTTATTAGTACAGCCCGTGGTTACCACCAGTGTGTCTCAAAGGGCTTTACATCCCATAATAACAACATCCTCTGTCCTTAGACCCTCACATCCACTGAGGAGAAACTCCATGGAAAACCCTTTAACAGGGAAAACCAGGAGAAAGCTCAGGGTGAGAACAGAGGAGGATCCCTCCCCCAGGACGGACAGAGACATTGTTACAGACAAGACAACATGGTTGAATGTGCTGCTTTGTTTCCATGAATCAAAGTAAAAACACACTTACACTTCCTCAGACCTGGTGTCAACCACGGGGCTCCAGCAGGCTCCACCCTGAAAGGAGGAGGGGGGTCAGAGCATGGACATTACATGGCTCTCACACACACACTGTTGTATCACTGTGTTCACATGGAGGCTGGTGTGTTTGGATGAAGACTGAGCACAGAGAAGGAGGTTGACGATACAACCCTGAGTTTGAACTGAACTTGTGTTTGTTTGAAGACAACTGCACTTCTTTTGAGTCTTGAAGACATTTCACTTCTCATCCAAGAGGCTTCTTCAATTCTAAAGACCCGTGTGAGAAAACCCAGGTACTGAACCCTAGGGGGGGACACCTGGTGGTCCTGAGAGTCATTGACTTGGGTATTGTTAGTTGTTAGGGTCACATGAGCCAGTAGTTCAGTAGTAGACAGTAGTTCATCACTGTGACTCATACAAGCCTCTGTAACAAGGTCAACGGGTGTGCCACAGTCATGAGGGACCAGTGAGGTGAAGTGACGGGTTGTGGCGGTAGTGATACCGGAAGTAAACTCACTCACCCATAAAAGACATGCTAACCAACCTGCCAAGCGGTTGTTGTCTTCTTGGCGAAGCGGTTAGCATCGTCGCCTCTGGTGCGGGAGGTCGTGGGATCGGTCCTTGCTCAGGACAAGTCCGAACCAAACAACATCGGTCACACCTCCTTCTCCCTCTCTCCCCTCTCCCTTATCTTCCCTGCTCTGCTTCTCACGTCTCGTCCTGCCTCATCTGGGAGCCTCTCTCTGCATTGCCCTCCAAATTTAAATCACGGAATTGGTCCACTGGTCTCTCAACGCAATTGACAAAATCTTCCCGATGAGAAGCTGGGGTTCTTGGGAACCTGTCCACTGCTGGCCGCATGAGGGACTCCTGGGAGCAGTGGAGGGTCGAGGATCTCTACATATTCAGAACCGTGACAACAGGCTATCTGCTGATTGGATTAGGCATTGTCCTGGTGTACCAGAAAATTCAGAAGACGATGACAGCAGTCCAAAGCCCCATGAAGCAGGAGCCATGACTGATGGAGTGAGTAGAGCTGTTAGAGCTCTTGGACAAGCCTACGGATTTGCAAAGGCAAATGGATCGATTTGAAAACCAGAATCGACAAACAGAGTAAGTCGTGTCTATTGAACTACTTGCCCAAACCCAAACAATCACAGTCATAATCTGCATTCTGGCCTTGGAGCATAGTCAAAGCATTTATGGGGCAGCTACAGAGTCCAAAACACATTTCCCTGAGCGGTACAATAAAGTTTATTGTATCGTTATCGTATCATGAAAAACCTTCTTCTGAAATTAAATTGCCATCTAAAGCATAGAGCAATCAAGCTGTTCTGATCTGACAGCTACTGCAGCAACCTGCTTAATGACTACTCTGGATGTGACGGCTACGGCACCAGCATCTGGAGAGATTTATTTACGGGTGCCGTGGCCTCCGCAAAATCTACTGTTGCTTAAAGTCTCTGGTGTGTGTGGCTGCAGCAGCCTCTCCATACCTGAGAGAGTCCAGTCTCCAGTCTGGATCCTCCAGTCCAGCAGACAGCAGCTCCACTCCTGAGGCTCCTGGATGGTTGTAGCTCAGGTCCAGCTCTCTCAGATGGGAGGGGTTGGAGCTCAGAGCTGAGGCCAGAGAAGAACAGCCTTCCTCTGTGACCAGACATCCTGACAGACTGAACACACACAACAACACACAGGAACTCTCTGTCAACACCTGCTGCTGTGTTCAAGTGGCATCAGATAAACAGCTGGATGGATCCTCACCTGAGAGTCTCCAGTCTACAGTGTGGACTCTCCAGTCCAGCAGACAGCAGCTTCACTCCTGAGTCCTGCAGGTTGTTGTTACTCAGGTCCAGGTGTCTCAGACTAGAGGACTGGGAGCTGAGGACTGAGGACAGAGCTTCACAGCTTCTCTCTGAGAGGTTACAGCCACTCAGTCTGAAGAGATGATCATGAGGAGTTAAAGAAGAAAGGAGTTTATTATCTGTCCTGTTAAAAAGACTGAAGTGTTTTTATATAATGATGAATAAATAAATCCAACTCTCTCTACACTTACAGAGCTTTGGTGGAGGCTTTGACCACTGGCAGCAGCCTCAGAAGAACCTCCTCTGAAGCAGAATATTTCTTCAGGTCAAAAACATCCAGATCTTCTCCTGAGGACAGTAAGATGAAGACCAGAGCCGACCATTGACCAGGAGACAGTTCATCCCTGGAGAGACGTCCTGATCTCAGGGACTGTTGGATCTCCTCCACTAGAGAACGATCATTCAGTTCATTCAGACAGTGGAACAGGTTGATGCTTTTCTCTGCAGAGGGAGTCTCTTCAATCTTCTTCTTGATGTACTGGGCTGTCTCCTGATTGGACCGTGAGTCACTTCTAGACTTTGTCATCAGACCTCGAAGGAGAGTCTGATTGGTCTCCAGTGAAAGACCCAGGAGGAAGCGGAGGAACAAGTCCAGGTGTCCATTTGGACTCTGTAAGGCCTTGTCCACAGCGCTCTGGTAGAAGGGTATTAGGTCAGGTTCACCACTGAAGACTTTACTCCACATTTGGGCCAACACTGATTTCTTTCCTGACAGCAGGTTGCGTCCAGAGTTGATGAAGGTCAGATGGACATGAAGAGCAGCCAGAAACTCCTGAACACTCAGATGGACGAAGCAGAACACCTTGTCCTGGTACAGGCCGCTTTCCTCTTTAAAGATCTGTGTGAACACTCCTGAGTACACTGAGGCTGCTCTGATATCGATGCCACACTCTGTCAGGTCTGATTCATAGAAGATCAGGTTTCCTTTCTGCAGCTGCTCAAAAGCCAGTTTTCCCAGAGACTCAGTCATCTTCCTGCTCTCTGGACTCCAGTGTTGAACTGATCTAGGTCTACCAGGACACTTTACATTCTCCCTTTCCAAATGAACCACCAGGAAGTGGATGTACATCTCAGTCAGGGTCTTGGGCAGCTCTCCTCTCCTTCTGGTCTTCAGCACATCCTCCAGAACTGTAGCAGTGATCCAGCAGAAGACTGGGATGTGGCACATGATGTGGAGGCTTCGTGAGGTCTCGATGTGGGAAATTATATCATTGGCCTGCTGCTCATCTCTGAACCTCTTCCTGAAGTACTGCTCCTTCTGTGGGTCAGTGAACCCTCTGACCTCTGTCACCATGTCAACACACTGAGGAGGGATCTGATTGGCTGCTGCAGGTCGTGTGGTTATCCAGATGCGAGCAGAGGGAAGCAGTTTCCCCCTGATGAGGTTGGTCAGCAGCACGTTGACTGAGGTGGACTCTGTCACATCAGTCAGGATCTCAGTGTTGTGGAAGTCCAGAGGAGGACGACACTCGTCCAGACCGTCAAAGATGAAGACGACCTGGAACTGATCAAAGCTGCAGATTCCTGCTGCTTTGGTTTCAGAGAAGAAGTGATGAACAAGTTCCACCAAGCTGAACTTTTTCTCTTTCAGCACATTCAGCTCTCTGAAGGTGAAGGGAAATGTGAAGTGTATGTCCTGGTTGTCTTTGTCTTCAGCCCAGTCCAGAGTGAACTTCTGTATTAAGACTGTTTTCCCAATGCCAGCCACTCCCTTTGTCATCACTGTTCTGATTGGTCGGTCTCTTCCAGGTGGGGCTTTAAAGATGTCTTCTTGTCTGATGGTTGTTTCTGGTCTGCCTGGTTTCCTGGACGCTGTTTCAATCTGTCTGACCTCATGTTCATCATTGACCCCTCCAGCCCCTCCCTCTGTGATGTAGAGCTCTGTGTAGATCTGGTTGAGAAGGGTTGCGTTTCCTGCTTTAGAGATCCCCTCAAACACACACTGGAACCTCTTCTTCAGAGCAGATTTGAGTTTACGTCCACAAACTGCATCAATATGTTCTGAAAGAAAACACATCAAATAAAACCAGTAAGAAAATATAACATTTACATTTTTCTAAATAATGACTATATGAACATGTTTCCCTCCATGTGTTGATGTCAGTGAACGTCTCATTTGTCCATCATGTTGACTCTTTAGAGAAATCCTCTTACTGCTCTGCAGACGCTCAGCCAGCTCCTCCTGCTTCCGCCTCCTCAGGAAGATCAATGTGATCTTCACTAATGCCTCTCTGATGCTCCTCTGCTCTTCGTCCTCACTGTCCAACACCTCCTCTTCCTCCCTCTGACTCCCTGAGCATTCGGGGTAATCTGGATTTAGAGACTTGTGGAGCTCCTTCAGCTCATTTTTGAAGTCCTCTTCCAGCAACTGGAACAGAAACTCTATGAGTAACAGCATCAAACCAAAACCATGGAGCCAAACATCAGATCCATGTTGGACAGACTGACAATCCACTGGTGTCAAAGTGCAGCATGGAGATGATGGTGAACACAACAGATGTAACAGCAGCTCTTGGACTTGCACTCACCTTAAATGTGTCCAGGTGTGTCTGATGCTGCTGGGCGGAATGGCCACTGGGAACCTCTGAGCTCTCCTGGTCCACTCTGTGGAGGAATCATGGAGAATGAGCTCACATCATGTCTTTCCACACAGAGACACACACAAGCTAAAGGTCCATGAAGTCAGGTTTGATGTGACGGCCAATCAGACGCCTCCCTGTAGAGGTGAAAGTTCACTAGTCGTATAAGACAAAGATCAGCTTGATGTTTAACAAAGAAAGGGAATCAGAAGTTCAGAGTTCACAACTAGGCTCTTTCTCTGAACTCATTATATATGTGACAGTCTTGTCACTATGCTTCCAATTAATAATGTGACCTGGCTACTTGGCCAAGGGGATGTCCCTTTGGGTGACTGGCAAGCGTGCATAACTATTACCCAGGAGGTGTGGGTTCAATCCCTACCCGGGCCCTCTTCACCTTGCCACATATAGAATGAATCGCCTTGTTGTTTACAACTACTCCTGAATAGGAAACCAGCACGAGAACAATAGTGACCAGAGAGTGCATCCTTGTGCCTACTTCTGAAGGAGTTACAACCCCGCTGAGAGGAACTACTACATGGGTAATAAGGAGCTACTGGAAGTCCATGATGCACTGAAAGAGTGGAGACACTGGTTGGTTCATAGTGTGGTCAGACCACAAGAATCTGACCTACTTAAGGACAGCAAAGAGGCTTAACTCCAGACAGGCCTGATGGACCCTATTCTTCAGCCGGTTTGATTTTGCCCTCAGTTACCACCTGGGCTCCAAGAACATCAGGGCTGATGCTCTCTCCTGTCAGGTCGCTAAGGAACTCCCTGAGGTCCCAGAGGTGCCAAACACCATCCTTCCCCCACCAGAGTTGTGAGTGTTGTCACCTGGTCTATCAAAGCAGGCCCAGCGAACCCAGCCGATCCCGGCAATGGACCACGAAACAAGTGTTGGAGCTGGGTCACTCCAGTCACATGGCCTTCCCTCAACAAGGATGTTAAGGAGTCTGTAGCTGCCTGCACCATCTGCGCCCGGAGGAAGGCTTCCCATCGTCCTCCAGCAAGCCTGCTTCAACCCCTCCCCGTCCCCAATCAGCCATGGTCCCACATAGGTATGGACTTTGTTACAGGGCTCCCTATATCCCAGGGCAATGATACCATCCTGACTGTGGTTGACCGCGTTGGCGTCGCCTCGGATTTTGCGCGCGCAAGGCGTGCGGTTACATTGAAAGCAATGGAAACACTCATGCAAAAAACGCTCCATGTGAATCGGCCCTAAGGCTCCACTTTATTCCACTCCCCAAGCTTCCTTCCGCTGCAGAGACTGCAGACCTCCTCACCCTCCATGTCGTTCACCTGCATGGAATTCCCAGACATCGTGTCTGACCGTGGTCCCCAATGCGCCTCGAAGGTGTGGCACTTGAGACGGCCCTTCGCTGTGTCACCACCAGCAACCCTTTGACCTGGTCCAGGTAGCTGCCCTGGGTGGAGTGCTCTCTCAACACCATGGAGAGCGCAGCAACTGGTATGTCCCCATGTCATCTCCGACATGCGTGGGAGGTGGCATGGGGACATACCGGCGTCGGCCCGTGCTTATGCCAGAGCCTCGCACATGCACGTCTGTCCATCCTGGGTGAGGGATTCCTCCTCTGTTGCTCACCCTGAGCTTTCTCCTGGTTTTCCCTGTTAAAAGGGTTTTCCATGGAGTTTTTCCTCAGTGGATGTGAGGGTCTAAGGACAGAGGATGTTGTTACGATGTCATGTGAAGCCCTTTGAGACAAACTGTTTGTGAAAAACGGGCTATACAAACAAAATTGCCTTGCCTTGCCCTTTCCAATGCTCACTGGGTTACCAACCCCCTCTGTTTCCCCAACAGGAGCTGGTTCACCCAGTTTTCCACGTCTCCCAGCTTAAACCCGTGGCCACCAGCGCCTTGTCTCCCCCTGTTTCAGCTCCTCCACCTCCCCGAGTCCTGGCTGATGGTGACCCTGTGTGTACTCGTCTTACCTCGCTGACACCTCCTGGTTGGATGGTTTCTACAGGGACAACCCAGGTGCCCCCCAGCTGTTCCACATCATCATCTACTCTGCCTGAGTATACGAGGAGGCGCCTGTTGCTTGAACGTTGACTATTGTGGTCAGTTTCGCCGACTGTGTCCTAGCAGCATTCCCAGCGCTCGTGAATCTTCGAATAGACGGCTTTGTATTTCCGTACTAATCCTGTTCTCCTCTGTTTCTGGTCCAGCCACCTCCACCTAACCACCCCGGGACCCTCCACCCTCCCACCTCTCCTGGGATGCCTCCTCCCGACCTCCTTGGCCCAGTTCCACTCCCTGGTAATGCCATTCAATAGATCTGTGACCTTGAAGCACGGTTGTGTGTCTTTGTCTCTGTGGTACCTGGGACATTTGGCTACTGTTACTTTAGAGCGTAACACATAATCTGAATATTTTTTGGAAACAGTGGTTTGTGAACTGGAGCGATGGTAATCACAACCCAACAAAAGAAAAGAGATTGTGTTCGACCCTCTGGGAGTTGGTGACCACAGACCTGAGAAATTTAATAGATTTAAAAACTCCTTTGTCGCTGCTTCTATTAAACTTTTAAGTAGTGGACGATAAGGCTTCTGCACTTTATGGGATGCTGTTCTAAGTTGCTGTAAGGTTGTTTTTTATCTAATCTTTTTAATACTAGTTGCCCCATTTATTACCTGTTGCACTGTTGCCCACTGACTACGTTGCACTTTTCTATCATCTATTTATTTATTTATTACGTGTATTACTTGTTTTATGTATTTATGACAGCAGCTGGGTTGTAAGACACATTTCCCACTTGGACAATAAAGTTCACTTGCTATAATTGTGTCCATTGCTTTGTTTCGTAGTAAACAGCAGGTAAGGAGCTGTTACTGTGGGTCTCAACCCAGCTCTGTCCACAACAACAACAACCACAACCTTCAGTTCACACACATACTCAGGTACAACTCACCTGGGATCAGCTGATGGACCTTCTCCTGTAAAATATGGCTCATAGACATTCTCCTTTGACCCGTTGCTCTTTAAAGACAGACATCTGGGTCCAAGAGAGTCTGGTCTCTGCTGCTGGGTCCTGGAACAACAACACAACTGATAAGAACGGATGACAAACATCTCTTTTTAAATCAGGACAGGACAAACAAAAACAAATCAAACTGCCGAATAAAATAAAAACCAAAAACACAAGATCCAGGTAAATGTGACTGGTACATTAGGAAGGAAGTCAGGTACAGCTCACCTGGGATCAGCTGATGGACCTTCTCCTGTAAAACAAGGCTGTTGGTTCTCCATTGACGAGTTGCTCTGCAGAGACAGACATCTGGGTCCAGGAGAGTCTGGTCTCTGCTGCTGGGTCCTGGAACAACAACACAACTGATGACAACTGATGACAAATATCTCTTTTTAAATCAGGACAGGACAAACAAAAACAAATCAAACTGCGAATAAGATAAAAACCAAAAACACAAGATCCTGGTGTGGCAAGGTGAAGAGGGCCCGGGCGGGCTGCGAACCCCAGACTCCCGGGTCGGAGTCATGCGTGTTAACCAGTCAGCCAAAGGGACATCCCCTTGGCCAGACATTATCAACTGTCTGGAGGCATAGTGACAGGACCACCACTGTCACACAGGTAAGTGTGACTGGTACATTAGGAAGGAAGTCAGGTACAGCTCACCTGGGATCACCTGATGGACCTTCTCCTTTAATGTCCTGGAACCACTCCTTTGACGAGTTGCTCTGCAGAGACAGACAGTCGGGTCCAGGAGAGTCTGGTCTCTGCTGCAGGGTCCTGGAACAACAACACAACTGATAACAACTGATGACAAATGTCTGCAGTCTGAATCAACACAACAACTGACTTTTAGACAGAAAAGTCTTTCTGATAGTTTTAAACTGACCTTTGACCTGTGGTCGGGCTCTGATGGCCCCCCCACAGAGTGGTTTTAGAGGGAGGGGCTCCCTCCTCTCTGTCCTCACACTGATCCATGCTGCTGAGCTCACACACACATTGTAGCTTCACCTGCAGAGGAAACACACGTCACTCATCACAACGTTACCAGGCTCTGCTCCGCCGTTTGATCCCATGAGCCTCCGTAGTGTAACTCTGAGCAGCTCACGGCTCTGCTCCGCCGTTCTCAAAGTTGCATGCTCCGACAATTAAAGGTAACGACCCTCCACCGGCTCCACAGAGCTCGTAGAGAGGCTGCAGACTGACAGGAGTCTCCTACTGCCAGACCACCAGGGGGCGTCATGGAGCTGCTGCAGACTGACAGGAGTCTCCTACTGCCAGACCACCAGGGGGCGTCATAGAGAGGCTGCAGACTGACAGGAGTCTCCTACTGCCAGACCACCAGGGGGCGTCATGGAGAGGCTGCAGACTGACAGGAGTCTCCTACTGCCAGACCACCAGGGGGCGTCATGGAGCTGCTGCAGACTGACAGGAGTCTCCTACTGCCAGACCACCAGGGGGCGTCATAGAGCTGCTGCAGACTGACAGGAGTCTCCTACTGCCAGACCACCAGGGGGCGTCATGGAGCTGCTGCAGACTGACAGGAGTCTCCTACTGCCAGACCACCAGGGGGCGTCATAGAGAGGCTCTAGACTGACAGGAGTCTCCTACTGCCAGACCACCAGGGGGCGTCATAGAGAGGCTGCAGACTGACAGGAGTCTCCTACTGCCAGACCACCAGGGGGCGTCATAGAGAGGCTCTAGACTGACAGGAGTCTCCTACTGCCAGACCACCAGGGGGCGTCATAGAGAGGCTGCAGACTGACAGGAGTCTCCTACTGCCAGACCACCAGGGGGCGTCATGGAGCTGCTGCCTCCATGCACTGACACACACTCTGTCCACACTGAGTTATTGATCAATGACAAGTAGTTAAAGCCATTATTGATCAGTATTGATCGGTGACAGTCAGTATTGATCGGTAACAGTCAGTATTGATCGGTGACAGTCAGTATTGATCGGTAACAGTCAGTATTGATCGGTAACAGTCAGTATTGATCGGTGACAGTCAGTATTGATTGGTGACAGGTAGTATTGATCGGTGACAGTCAGTATTGATTGGTGACAGGTAGTATTGATTGGTGACAGGTAGTATTGATCGGTGACAGTCAGTATTGATTGGTGACAGGTAGTATTGATCGGTGACAGGTAGTATTGATCGGTGACAGTCAGTATTGATCGGTAACAGTCAGTATTGATCGGTGACAGTCAGTATTGATTGGTGACAGGTAGTATTGATCGGTGACAGTCAGTATTGATCGGTAACAGTCAGTATTGATCGGTGACAGTCAGTATTGATTGGTGACAGGTAGTATTGATCGGTGACAGTCAGTATTGATCGGTAACAGTCAGTATTGATCGGTGACAGGTAGTATTGATCGGTGACAGTCAGTATTGATCGGTAACAGTCAGTATTGATCGGTGACAGTCAGTATTGATCGGTGACAGTCAGTATTGATCGGTAACAGTCAGTATTGATCGGTGACAGTCAGTATTGATCGGTGACAGGTAGTATTGATCGGTGACAGTCAGTATTGATCGGTAACAGTCAGTATTGATCGGTGACAGTCAGTATTGATCGGTGACAGTCAGTATTGATCGGTAACAGTCAGTATTGATCGGTGACAGGTAGTATTGATCGGTAACAGTCAGTATTGATCGGTAACAGTCAGTATTGATCGGTGACAGTCAGTATTGATCGGTGACAGGTAGTATTGATCGGTGACAGGTAGTATTGATCGGTGACAGTCAGTATTGATCGGTAACAGTCAGTATTGATCGGTGACAGGTAGTATTGATCGGTAACAGTCAGTATTGATCGGTAACAGTCAGTATTGATCGGTGACAGTCAGTATTGATCGGTAACAGTCAGTATTGATCGGTGACAGGTAGTATTGATCGGTAACAGTCAGTATTGATCGGTAACAGTCAGTATTGATCGGTGACAGTCAGTATTGATCGGTAACAGTCAGTATTGATCGGTGACAGTCAGTATTGATCGGTGACAGTCAGTATTGATCGGTGACAGGTCGTAGGCTACAGGACAGATACAACACGGCGGACCTGGTTCTGTCCGTCCAGCTCTGACTCAGCAACAGTAACAACATTATAACAACACAACGACAACACAACGACAGGCTGAGGCAGAGAAGTCTAACGTTACAACAACACAACAAGAGGAGTGGGGCAACAACAGTGTTGCCCAGTAAAACATTTCACCTGCTCACCTTACCTTCACTCCAGGAAATAGACGGTGACAAACACAGACCTTGGTCTTTGGACTCGGCTGCTGAGGTTGTGTAGCGTGAAGGTGTGGTCACATGGTGCTGTTCAGACACTCAGGATATATGACTCTGACCTGGGGGGGAGGGGGGGGGGTTGTAACATTACATATTATTGCGCTCACTGTGTGTGTGCTGGTCATTGGTTCTGTTGTTTATTCTGGTGTGTATTTATGTATTTATGAACAAGGCAGTTGTTTCTTCCTGCTCTACGACCACAAATAAAGTTGATTTGTTTTAGTTGAAGTGGTGTCTGTGTGATGAAATAATCCGGAGACAGATCCACTCCCCAGGTATGAACTCAGTGTTTATGAGTCCAAAGACAAAGCAGACGGTGAAACACCAGAACGACGCTACAGACCAGCGACCTCTCCGACACTTCTCACAGATAAGATGAAGAATCATTGACAGCAGCTCTGCATTATCACAGCAACCATGACCTACAGACCCCAGGTCAGTGTCGGTCCAGTAGGGAGCAGGTCACCGTCCCAGCCCCCCCCCCCCCCAGGGGAAAAGGGAGTTGTACCAGCTGCCAAGTGTGAAACCTACATACATGTACATTAAACCAGTAAGGAAGGCAGACATATCCAAGAGGAGAGAGAGGTAGAAAGGTCAGGGTGCAGTAGAGTAAAATATGTATAATACAAGTTCAAATAAAAACACAGTAAAAGCTAAAAGAAAGAGATGTGATGTTGGTGTCAGCCAGCAGGTGGACAGACAAACCCCATGTAACTGATAGGATTTATATGAAATGTATTTGTAGGCTACAGCGCGTTTTTACAAACGCTGGCAGGGTTAAAGGTCCAGTAACTGTTTGGTTTCCAGCTAGAATCCGCTTGTTCCCTTAGAGAAAAGTACTTGAAGTTCATTTTATTATAGTAGGCCTATATAGTAGTTTATACTGTAGTATACTTGAGTATTATATAAGTATAAGTATAGAAAGTATACTAATTTAATACTTCTTCAGACTAAATAGAAACATTTTAAGTTTATAAAGGTATACTTTCAAGTATACAGCAAGTAAACTAATCTATACTCCTATTGTATACTTCAAGTACACATTTTAGTTTATTAAAGTATAGGCTACTTTATAAGGTCATTTTAAGTTTACAAAAGTAAACTTCCAAGTATAGGCTACTGCCTCCGTTTTAAATGAGTATACTTGTAACTTGTAGTACCTTTTGATAAAGTAGGCTACTTGTTTTTACTAAGGGTTGTTCCATGAGTGAGTGACTTTTACTCTGAAAGGACAGGGCGGAAGTAGCGTGTTTCTGAGGAGACTTTTACTCTGAAAGGACAGGGCGGAAGTAGCGTGTTTCTGAGGAGACTTTTACTCTGAAAGGAGCGACCGGAAGCAGCGCGGTGGTGGTGTCCCTCTGCGGAGACTTGACGGTGTTGTTTTGACCTCGGTCCGCGGCTCGTGAGGATCCTTCAGTTCTGAGACATGGCGGGAAGAGACAGAGTGGTCCACCTGCTCCGGCAGCTCCAGACCGCCGCGTGAGTCCTCTTTACGGTCTTTTAGATCCGGTTGCGACCGGAATGCAACTTTAAAACTTGTAAACACCGTGTAGAGGGGGGAGGGGGGAGGGGGGTCTGTGCAGGAATCTGGTTGTTTATAAATGTCCCGGTCCAAACTGAGAGGTGCGCGCGCGGAGAGGTGACAGGAACCAGGTTCTGGACCAGAAACACATGGTCCTGGTTCTGGTTCTGTTGCAAACCGGTTTAGAGCAGAACCAGGTGTTGGGATCACGTGACAGCCTCTGGTCTGCAGCTGGGGATGAAGTTAGGGAAGAGAAGAGGAACACGCTGTTAAAGGGATAGTTCTTTCAAAATTGAAATCTCACTCATTATGTAGTAGTAGTACTATGAAGCCCCCACATGAGAAATTGTTCAGAAAAAAAGTGTGTCTCAGTTCACTGCTCTTCCTGACGGAGGAACAGTTTCTGATATGGGGGCTTCACCACCAGAGGGACGTCACAGACCAGCAGGATGGAGGGATCTGGATGTTGTTGGTGTGTCTTTATGGACCAAGAAACCTGGTGTCCATTGACCACATGAGTAGATAATGAATGAAATTTGAATTTTGGGTGAACTACCCCTTTAACCTGTTAACTAGTTGTTGTCACTGTGTGTTAACTCATCACATCACAGGCTTCAGTTCGTCAGTTCAACCGCTCTGGTCTGGGGTCAGACCGGATCAGACCGGATCAGACCGGACTGGGAATGTGAACGATGCTGCGTTCAAGACACGTTGGAAACACGGGACAAAGCAGAACCGTGTTTAATGACGTTCACTCTGACTGACAGAAGTGTGTTTGTGTGTTTGTGTCGACAGGTGCCGGTGTCCTGCTCACTCACACACCTTCCACCAAGGTGACACACACACACACACACACACACACACACACACACACACACACACACACACACGTTCATCAATATTTAACCTGGACGACCCCTCACCTCCAGACTGAAGAAACTCAACTACACAACTTGTGATGAATCTGATCAGTGTTGTGTATTTGTTATTGAGTTACAACTGAGTTTGTCCTGCAGGTTCAGGAGCTGCAGAATGTACGGTCGGCAAGACGGACTACGCCTTCGAGGTGACACACACACACACACACACACACACACACACACACACACACACACACACACACACACACACACACACACACACACACACACACACACAGTGCTGATGAGTTCATTTCCTGTGTGTTTCTGTCAGATGGCCAGTTCCAACATCCGCTACGGAGAGGGAGTCAGCAGAGAGATCGGCATGGTAACCATCATCATCATCATCATCATCATCATCATCCTCCTCCTCAGTGTGACCTGATGCTCACTGCATTGTAACGCTGCCGTAACGCAACTGTAACGCAACTGTAACGCCACCGTAACGCCACTGTAACGCTGCCTTAACGCAGCTGTAACGCCGCTGCGTGACGCTGGCACCGTGTAACGACGCTGACGTGACGCTGCGTACGGAGCGCACCGTAACGGAGCTCCGTGACGCCGCGTGA